>SNQJ01S0026557.1:0-45615 GCA_010110895.2 Picea sitchensis
CAATGTATGAATATAATATATGCTGGTTTTCCCGGTTTGGGTTTCCAGGTGAAAAATCTCTGTGTAATGTTTGTATTTTCCATTGTATATTTTCTGTTCTTTTCTGAATATCAGTTTGTAGTAGGTATTGTACAAGGTTAGAATTTACAGTGGGCTTAAAGCCCCACTCTATTTCTTGATTTGGGGATGATGTGGCACCCTTCTAGCTTGACATCCTAGCCTTTGGTGGCTTTTCAATTGCACGTGCCACCTTGAAGAGAAGTTATATGGGATTATGTCTTATTTGTTGACCACCTATTCAACTAGGGGGTCAAATCCATGTACCATGAAGATATGCATCATCAGATGCTTCCATGTTAGAGACTATTTGGTTCTACAAGACATTTTTGACCTTCAACATGTATTTTTGTAATTGGAATATCTGCTCCCCTGCGTGGGATAATAATGTAATAGGTCTGCATGGATCATATTTAGGTCAGTTACCTTAGGAATTATTCATTAGGAGAATTCCTTTCACTGAGTGTTTTTTTTCCTCAGGTTATTAATTGGGCCTAACCAGCCTTATTAATTTCCCTTGAGTTTTTCACTCCCACAAATAATTCCTCCAAAGTGGTGAAAGGCATTCTAATGGTTCCATTCTCTGGTATATAGTGTTTAGGAATGTTTTAAATGATCATGTAAGACATATCTCAAAGCTTTTCGGAATTCCGTCGAGTCTAGATAGGTTTTTTTAATTAATTAAAATTGCCTAATGTTGGGTAATTTAATTAATTAATTTTAATTATTTTTGAGAAAATAATGTAAAAACTAGGTCCTGGGGATTTTGCTAGGGGTATTTTGTGCTCAAAAGAAATGGAATGAGAACCCATACACCCTTGGACCAAGTTTCAACTCAGTCATACAACTTTTGATAGGTGTTTGTCCATAGGAAGTCCAAGTCAGTCAAAACAACAATTTTAATTGCTAGTCATGACATAGTAAAAATGTCCTTTTTTGTAATTTTGAGCAAATTGAGTAAAGTAAAGGTGGAAAATGATGATAAATCCCTTTCCTAACCTACCCAAACCTTTTCCTAACCTTTACCCATCCCCTAAAATCAACACTCACTTAGACACATACACCCCCCTAGGGGATTTGCGCCCCCCTCTCATGAGAAAACCTTGTAAATTGACTTAAATTGAGTTGTGGGCCCCTCTCTCAAGTGGTACACCCTTCCCAGCCTCCCACATCACCTTTTGGCCATGGCCCACCCCCTCCAACTCATCTCCACCTCATCAATCCATGCCCAAACCCTAGAGTCGCATCCCCCTTCTTGAGATCATCAATTTGAATTGGGTTTTGACACTTGGCTTTGATCCAAGAGGGGTCACTTTGCATTTCCAAGTATAAAATAAGGCCCTCTCACCCTTATTTATTCACCATCTCTTGAGCTATTTTTATGCTACCAAATTCTTCCCTCACTCCTCTCATCTTCCATCTTGCTTTCACTCACTCTTGCTCTATTTTGGAGAGGAGCTTGTAGCAATTAGTTGCTGCAACTTCCTCATTTGGTAATAAGAAAGATATTTGGAGGACCTTGGTGTACATGAGATTTTGTCTTGGTGCACATGCTTTAGAGGTGATCTTGTTCCTTGTGAATTTTTATTTGAGATATAGAGTAGATATCTAAACAAATTAGTTTGTTGGGATAGATTTGCAATAGTGTAGTTGTAGATCTATTTGAGTAGGATAGTAGGTAGTAAAAATTAGTTTGTGTTACTTATTTATTTTATCCATTATTTTCTCTAATCTCACATTTGCTTCATAAGTTGCAAGTTTCTTCAAGGGTTTGTAAGGTGGGCTTCAAGTTGGAAGCTCTCCTTCATAACCTATCTCAAACTCCTCTTTTTCTTAGTTCTTTTTTCTTCTCATACATATTCAATTTTTGGTTTGCTAACACTCTAGAATAGGTCAATACATCTATATACTTTGCTGAAATTTTTATGCAGAAAATTTCTGTGTAAAAACAATTTTTTTCTTAACTCTTGTGTGTGTTTTGCAGCATTTCCAGCAAGCAATAACTTGCTATTTTTTGCAGGTTCTCGCCAGATCAAGGGGAAGTGCTGCCCAATTTCAGCCACAAAACACACAAAGGACCCTTCCTTTGGTTGGGTAACAACACCCAAACCGCTCTCTCTCTTTCCTAGCATTGTAGCAAGCCCAAAGGGGGTCCCCAAGTGGCTTGCATTCTGGTTTTAATTTTCAGTTTTTGTAAATCTTATCAATGCCTACATCTTGGTGTGAGTTTGGCAAGGCCAACCCCCAAAATCGTAAGGCTAGGATCACATTTAATTTTCTGCAAGTTTCTATTCTTTGCCCCATTTGTCATTAGGACAAGGTTGTGTGGCTAGGTTGCTCTAGTTTAGTTTACTTATTTTCCAACCCTCTTTGGCACAAAATAAGAAGGCTTGCCTCCACCTTGTGCCATTGTGAGTGGTTTGTATTTCGTTTATTTATTTATTTTCAAGATTTTACATTCTTTAGTTTCCTACACCTTGGATGTGAATTTGGCCTAGCCAACCCCCAAAATCGTATGGCTAGCTTAGTTGTATACTTCTAATGTGTTTATTCTTATGGATTAAAATAATCTAGAAGTAGATTTCACATCACTAATTCTAGCTTAATCCCATGGAGGCATATGTTTAATCTCATGCTTTAAGTTTCTTTTTACTTTGCAAGTTTTATTTCTCAAGCATTTACATTATTGCAAATATCATGGGCATATTGTGATGGTTTAAAGGCAACTTAACTTCTTTTTCTTGCAATCTACTTTAAGATCCTTTTCATGCTTTTCAAGTAATATCTTATGGTTTAGAACTTCATTTATTGCAAGCTGTAAATTTCGGTTTTGGCACTATCACTTAGTTTTTGGGCAAGCATATCTCGTTTTTACACACCTATCCACTTAATTTAACTTAGTCCATTGACCTAATAATCAACTAGACTTAATAGGGTACCTCTACTGACCAAAATTTTCCATTTAAACAAGGACTATAGGAAGCAACAAAGGGTGATAGGCCCGGGATGGTCTCGTGGTGCTTAGCGTCCTTTATGGGAGTACTCTTTTCCCTTGGGCTAACCTATGGAGATAGGGTAGGCCTTGTTGCCATACTTCTTGAGCACCCAACAACTACTTGGTACAAGCGTTGCCATATACTCTTTGAGCACCCAACTACTTGGTACAAGCTGGGCATATTTGACACTCTCCTTAGCTAGGACTCACCCTTAACATAACAACTTAATCAACACTCTAATCTACTCTAATTTTGGGCATCTATTTGGTACATCTTTTGTGGTTGGCACTTGACTAATATTGCAAACAACCTTCATTTCATATTTACACTTATGAAAGTTTATCTTATGTGTTGTGGATTAATATATAAGTAGTCATAGTTGTGCCTTTGCTGGATTTCCTTTAAGCATTTCATTTCTGTTAAGTGGTGTGTTCATATCTTTGGTTTGGTCCCTCAAGAAGTTGCGCATCCTTTGGAGGTACTTCCTTGTAGGATCTTGTGTGATCTTGTTTTCCATTGAAAGCATTCACAATAGAGTTGTGTATCCCTTTGGGAGACATTCTATTGTTGAGCATACTAGGCTTGATGTGTTGGTGAATGTTTCCCTTTGAGCATCTTTAATTTCCTGCACAAACAAGCAATTTCAGTTAGTATCTTTGTATCCATTTTTTGGTATAATCTTGTTGTAACTTTTAGATATTCTTTATTGTGATTTTGTATCTAGTTTGCATCTAACCTTGTTGTGATATAATTATATTCTTTGTAATCTTTTGTAACTTTTGTGTAATCAACCTCCCTCTAACTTTGGTTGACCCCTTTCCCAATCTTAGGCACTAGTCTTAGTAGTCCTAGGAAAGGGTTTTGATTCTCATATTGAATCATTGCACATTGCATTGCTTCCTTTGCATCATAGGCTAGATCTTTCCCCCAACCTTTAAACTAATTGAAACCAACTCCTAGAACTTAACGTTAATGTCATCTAGAAAGTAGGGTCCACCCCCCTTGGCTTCCCTAGGAGTAAGCCTAGACGGAAGAGGTTAAAGTCAGAGTGACAACGTGGGATTTGAACCTAGGCATTGTGCCTCCAAGGACACAAAAGTGAGCAAGACTTAGCTCACGTCTACAAGTGTGTATTAGGACGACAACATTATCATTTAGTTATTTTTGGTAATTTTGTAGCCTATGTGGGAAAACAGACAAATTGTTTTGCTAATTAAGCATTGTAAATTAGGTTTTAGGCCTAAAATCATATATTTAATTGTAAAGTGGACAAAAATGTCCTCATATAAATAAGAGGAAAGTCATTTGTCACAAATCAAAACTCATCACTTGGAGAATATCTCTTGGACTGAAATTTCGGCCCTCTTGAGCAAATCAGTCTCTCTTATTTTCTTTTCATTATGGATGCTACACTTGTCTATTGATGGAATACAAGATAAATACTTCTCTTGGATGTTTATTTTTGGAAAATTGTTGGAATTTATTTGATAAGTAAGGGTTTTGCATGCTATCTCTTGGATTAGGTAAGGAATTTTTGCAATCTTGTGTGTTTCTTCTTAATTTCAAGGTGATTAAATCAAACCCTAGGAGGAGTATAAGGGCATGCACTCTCCATCAAGTAATTTTCTTCTATTGTCATTGAAAAGGATTAAGTATTTCTACAAGGAGTAAGAGGGTTTACACCCTTGTAGCAAGACCTTGCTAGGTTTTATGTTCTCTATGGAGTAAGAGGGTTTACACCCCTAGAATATTATCAAGCCCTAGTTAAACTTGGATTCCTAAGCTAGACAATTTGGAGGTTTTGTGTCTTCTTTGGTTTTATAAGGGTTTAATTCTCAAAGAAGTGTTTTATTCTCTTTGTTTCATAGGTTTTTGTGTAATTAAGAGACTCCATTAACCCAATATATAAGGCACTAATTGCATTGGAGATTGAATATTGCTGCATTGGTAAACATGAAATTTAAGAGATTGAATTGTTTAAGGTTGAATTTAATTTCTATATGCTATTGGCCCTCTTGTTCTCCAAAGGTGTCTTGATTGGATAAGTGATTGTGCTGCTGTAATAATAATTATGCTACATCCATTAGGGATGCAACAAAATTACTCTCTCATACTCGTTTTTCACTTTTCTACCACTGAAAATTACTTGTAAGCTATGATAATTATTCTATTGATGATAAGCTATTGATTGGGTGCTTTACTTGCTAGTTTCAGTGGATAAAACTTATCGTTGTAGAATTTTTTTTCTACATGCATTGGGATGTCATAAATACTTGTTCATAACACTCTTTAACAACCCTATTTGGCTATCAAAGTCTTGGTTTAAACATTGGAATCTTGTCCACTAAGCTCAAGCATTGTTATCCAATATTATATGTTGACTTTGATGATCTGATTTGCAACTGTTATAAGTTTAATATGTTGAATTTTCTATATGAGATAATATGAGATGATCAATATTTTATTACAATGATGAGTGTTCCATATATATAGAACTAAGGTGACCATCCATGAAAGGATGTGTCACTTGGATAATAAATAACTACTTATTTATTATATATATTTATACCTTGTATTATAAATATCATTACACACACACACACATATTTGGAAGAATTCCTTCCCGATGTTGTCCAAACATCAACACTCCCCCTCAATGAGGGATACATTCTTCATCATGCCAAATATGTTCTCTAATGTATACAAACTTCACCCTAGACTCATGACACCTGTCTGTCAGTCTTTGGGAGATGTCTCTCTCCCACCTGAACCGATGATAAAAACTCCCTCTGCAACTCTCCCTCTGATCCAATTGAATCTCTCTGAGATCAAGCTCACTCTGGGCCCGCATGTGATAGCATCTAGCATCTTGAGTCTTTATTATTCTTTTGTCAAATAATCATGACTAGGACAAAGACCACACGAGGGTCGTTCACCATAGGTACACCCCCGTGAGTGAATTCCTGCTCAATGCTAACTTACACATGGAAAGAACCTCAAGCACCTCAAGTCCATATTATTCCTTGTCATGATCAAGGAAGTACTACACCTGGGCCCATTTATCACAAGTACAACCTTGTGATAAGTGTATCCTATCTCCATGTATCCTAAATGTTTATACACTTCATGTAGTTGGTATCCACAAGACTTGAGCTATCTCATCCTACAAGGGTTGGACAGTCCCTTGGGGATGATTAATCTAAGTCATCTTGGACCATACTTGACATATCGAGATTCACTCATGAAACCAATGTCTCAGCTTACTCATGAACTGTGTCCATACTATACATCTTGTGGTTCCTGTTATCTCCTAGACTAGGGATAACTAAGGAGATTATATCTCAAGGCCCACAGGTCCTAGACATGGAGTACCAAGAGCAAGATCGAATTGAGCATGGCCCTGGAGGGCCCATCCTTTTCTTCTTCAATGCCTCCACTTTTTTAGCAGCAACAACATCCATCACATCGGCTTGGTTCTGCAGCATAAATGGGTCTTGCTCCATGAGGTAATGAGTCCGAGTATCATGGTATGTGTCACTCTTATTCTCAAAGCATTTGAATATGTGCATTTAATTATTTTTTCTTCTAATGTGTGCTTGGACCTTATGCCTTTCCACTTGACCACACCTAGAGGGAATGAAAGGTTTCCCTAGTAATATGGTTCCCATATGCTTTGAGTTTCCACTGGGGGGATTCATGAAAGGTCATCGTCCGTTCCCACCATAATTACCACTTTTCATCTTTTTCCTGCTCATCCATCCCATACACTGGTCTGGGCATTGGGTTGGCCAAACTATCCAAGGGTTGTAACTTACCTTGTGGGAAGAACGGGCTAAAGGCCCAGAGGGTAAAAGTAGCTGGCAAAAGATAAAATCCAAAAGAATGAAACCTTGAGATGCTTCGCCCAGGGATCCCCGAGAAAGAAATAAAAGGATTCTCAGCAAGAAACAGAGGGACCCATACCAATAATAAATCAAGACCTAGTTGGAGGATAGGGGGTCTCATCATGAGACAACCTATTAGGTCCATGGGCATGTAGCGGTATGACACTACCATTCAACTGGTCACCATGCTAGGGTAGTGTCTCTTGGTGGCATAGCCGAGAGAAAGGGGGTGTCATCATGATCCAACCTTCTCATTTCAGTGAAATTCTTGTGGGTAACATTGTCACCATTGGTCACCATGCTAGGGCGATGTCCCCTAACTAGCCTCTTGAAAGAAAAATCAATAAGAATAAAAGATAAAAGGAATGAATGGGTTTGGAAACATTTTCATCCATGACAAGGTGAATCTCACACTCTTCAGAGGCATCCACAGGTAAGCCATACATTTCCTTGTAATCAATGCACCCATTTGCCCAAACATCCCTTACCACCTCATCCACTCACATGGTCTGGATTTGACTTCACCCAGGAAAATCCCACATCCAATGAGAATTATCCCAATAGGACATCCTAGCGTCCCCTCCAAACTTGGCTTGTAGAATAACATAACGTCTTTGAGCACTTGTCCAGGTAAAAGGGGGTTTCATGCACATGCTTAAATAACTTGATGAGTAGATGTGATTGACATTGATATGATCCCTGTGACTTATGAGCCCATGGAGAGCGTATTTGTTGATGTTGCAGGGCCACACCCAATGGACAAGTACACATGGGGAGATGATTAGTTCAGACCTCCACGGGAAAAAAATCCTAGCAAATGGATGTTGAGACCCCAGCTAGGGGTAGGGATAGATCATGGGTTTTCACCAAAGAGAGAGGAGGACGTTCCATTAGGAAGAGCCTGGCAGGCCTGGACCCAAGGGGGTCTTTCCCTTTTCACCATGATGTAGGCCTTGAAAGGCCCATGACGTCACCCGAGTCACCCATGATGTAACCCAACGTTTTGGATACGTTGGAGGTAGTTGTGTGCCAAGTGACACGTGTGGCAGGATCCTGAGGCCCAAGGAGGCCTAACATTTTTCTGTAGGAGGCCAACGTTGCCATAAAAGGGCCTACCGTCACCCTAAAATGGCATGATGTCATCTTTACAACTTGATTTAGGGTTTTATTATGACATTTATTGTAAAAAATGGACATTATGTGTAACAGGCCATGTCGACCTTTTTTGACCTAATTCTGGTCATTAGTATTGTATAAATAAGGGCTGAAACCCTTGTATTATTCATCATCTTTCAATCACACTTGTGAGGACTGAAATTTGTGCCCTCCTTAGGGTTTATCAACTGAAATTTTAGGCACCCTTGTTGGTGAAGGCTAAATCTTGGAGTATTTTGACAAGTTTCTTGGTGGAAGTGTTCAACTAGGGATTTTCTTGATTATTCTTGATGTATGTAAGTGACATTTATGCAATTCTTCTTAATTGAATGGTTATAGTATTATTTATCTTGCATTTACATTTAAGATTATGAAATTGCTTGATTAAACCCTAGGAAGACTAGCATATGTTATTGTCCTAGCTTTAAAAGCCTTCACCTACTAGATCTTGTCAAAAGGCCATTTTCCTTGAAGCATTTTCTAGGGCCTTGCCATTGCAACACCCTAGTCTTAATTGCTTCATCTTAGCTTATTTTACTTCATCATTGAGTTAAAGAGGGAGGAAACATACTAAGGCCTAGGGTTTCCTACACCTTAGTAGCTAGTTTCCCCTAGGGTTTGATAATTGGAGCCTTGGGTTACCAACACTCCAATCTATCACACTCTCTTGTCTTTGATTCCCTATTATCATTATTCCTCTTCAACATTTTCTGCCACATCATTGACTCCATTGCCCTAAAATCACTAGTCTAAGTCCTCTTTTAAGTAATTGATCAAAACAATGATCACAACCTATTCTTTGAGCTTCCTACTAACTATTCCTAGCCCTAGAATAACCTAACCTACTAACAATATTGCCGCTGTTACTAAAGTAAGATACAACCATTAAATGCAACACTAAAATATTCTAAAAGAAATTGAAAAGGTTGATTTATACATTGTCTTGTTTGCTTCTAACAAATGCTAGTATTATGATTTCAATGGTTGATGATTCTTATTCATTTTGAAGCTATTTTCAAGGCATTTAATGTGAAGTATTTCCGTATAAATATTGATGTTGTAATTTTATGTTTACTTCATCATTATCAACAAATTGCTTTTATTGAGAAAGTCTATGGTTTGATGAAGTGCTAACCAACAAGTGTACTTGCAATATATATAGTTTCTTGTTGCTTTGTTCTAGGAAGGTACACCTTGACATATTATCATTTCATTGGTTATAAAACCGAGACTTTCTGATCGGTGGTGACTTCTGAGAGGGGATCCTTATATTTCCATTTTGACCTTGCCTTCTCAAACCCCCAGGTCACTGGGGACGTCTCCCCTGGGCCTACCACCCTAAATAGAAAGATACATCCTATTGAGGTGACAATGATAGGATAGTTTCCAGTTACACCAATTTTCTCTCCTTTAACCTTTCCTTTGATCAAAGTACAAATTGTGCGATAACATTTTGGCGCCGTTGCCGGGGAACACTTAGTCAATTTTCCCTGAACGACACTTTTTGGTGAGCCTTTTCTCAAAATACTTTACTTTGCAAAGCTTTCCTGGCGAATCCACTGAGGGTGATCCCCTCATCCCTTTGATAGTTTTAAGAAAATTATTTGGCAACTCCACTAACCTTTTCCTAGGTGCCACCTTACTCTCAATTCTGTGATATTTCCATGTTATGGGATCATGGTGTCCTAGGAACAAGTGTATCCAACTATTGATTTCAAAAGTCTTCAATGATACCCGACTTGTTTTGATACAAAATTGTCAAGCAACCCTCCAAGATTTAAAGGGGGCCTCCTAATTCCTCACATTGTAGAATTTTTTAAGTATATAAGCGAGGTAGAATTGGGAGGGGAGGATGTTCTGGTAAAATTGTTCATACTCTCTCTACCATACTTTTTGCAATATTGGTTTAAAATTTGTTGCGAAGATAGGGGTATATCATCTTTCGTACACCTCATCAGTAGGTTTATTGACTTTGTCAAACCACATTGCCAAACGTATGAAGACACCCTTCAAAATATCACAATAGCCTTAGAGGATGAATTATTCACCACTGAGATTGTAGAAGATCTCAGGGATGTGTATCATGACCAATACCAAGAACCTTATGATATGAAAGAAGATATTTATGAAGGAAATTGTCAACCCCTTGAAGAGGAGCATGATTTCTCCCATGATTCAATAGAATGGAGTGAAAATAGAAAAGTGAGTTATGAGGATGAAGCACTGGTAATCTCTCCTCCACCCGACGAAGCTATCCAAGATCCTATCTCTCCCACACAAGATGAAGAGAATGAGGTGAGTCATTTTCCTTTCCAATTTTTCGATGATATCTTATTCTATGATTCAGACAGTGAAGAATAAATGGAACCCTTGGACAAGCTAGAAGATGTAGAGGCAAGTCCTCCATTTGATGAAGATATCCAAATACTTGAAGCTTCTGCACAGGAAGAAGTAAGCAAGGTGAGTTACTTCCCTTTCCAAACTTTTAATGATTCTCTATCTTGTGATGTGGAAAGTGAAGAAGTGTTGGATGTTCTAACCCCTTCATGTTATGATGAAGATGATGAATTTGTTGCTAATATTTATGAATTCATACATGTCGGGAAGCGTAAATGGGACGTGATTGGATATGATGGGGATCCCATTTACGACATTGAGGATCATTTCCAAAAGTTGCCTTTATAACTATCATATGACATTACTAAATTTTATGATTGGCAACAAGCTGATGATATGGTTACAAACTTATTTCAGACACCCAAGGATGACCTGGTGCTATATTCTCGTAATGATTTTTGGTCACACCTTGAGGATTTTGATGATTGTTCCTCTGAGCACTTGGATTTAATCCACGAAGAAGATTATCAACAACCACTATGTTCAGATCTTGATAGGAGTAAGGACATCATTTTCCCGAAGAAGGATCCTTGTGATAATGTTCTCCAGCCACCTTCGATTACTTTGTCTCGCTGTGTCATTAAATGTGTAGTTGGGAACTATATCCTTTGTATTAAGTTTCCTCTCAGGAAAACCCTAGAATTCAAAGGTAGGTTGAATACCTCAAGAAGAAGTCTGCCATATCAGTCTTTCAGCCTTCCCTTAAGAACCTATCATTCATCCTCTAGGTTTTTGCTATTTCCTTCCCAGACCTCACATTGTGAAGACTTCCAAGGTAGCCAACTTTTAGACTCTTTGAGTCAGTCTATTGAACCTTTGAATTTTCACGATCCCATTCTGATATGGATTGAGCACTCTCCTGCGAGTATGAATTCACATGACTTTGTCCCTCCTTCCCGCCTCCATGAGCTAGGCTTTATGATTTCCGATGATACAATTGTTACAAGGGAAAAAATCTCTATGGCCAAGGGTAAACCACAAAAGACAGGAATGGCTGCAAAAATCAACTCAATTCCAACATGTACTATATAAACTAATGTGAAATACGAGGAAGAAGCCTACCTCGATCCAATCATTTGATGCCATTCCACCATTGAGCACTTTGACCCAAAGCTTTACACCTGCAAGAAGTTCTCAACAAACAAACGATGCAAGTATATAGTGACAATATATAAAATGAGTTAGCACATCAGATAACACAATCCATTAATAAACATTACAAACATGCCCATGGATAATAATCATATATTTGCAAGATATCGATAGGACGGGAAATGACTATTTCTATTAATAATTGATCAACAGAAGTATCAACACTACAGACTTCTGTGTCGGCACGGTTCGAAACCAAGAAACCAAGTTCCTTCCAACTAGGTCTCCACCACTTCAATCCTCCACCAAAGGAAAGCTCATAGCAAAGAGGTAATGAGGTCCTCTCGACAATAAGGAAAGAGCTTTGGGGATGAACACTGTGTTCAGACTTGAGGGACAAAGGGATGCAGACTCAATATGAAGTAATTTCTCCATAGTAACTTTGCTCTCAAAGTTGAATGCTTCCTCTTTTTCCATAGCTCAAAATTGTGCTCTTATAGACTCCAGAATGAAATTGAAGGGCCGAGTCGGAACGTTTCCAGTATATGGAAGGCCAAAGATAAGAGATATTCTGTTGTGACATGGAAACCCAACCTCATTTTGTATTTTCTAACACAAATCTTGATATATGTGAGTTGTAGTGGAGCAACAAGCGTATACACATCTTGCAAAGTAGTTAGTGAGCATATATGTGGAAAAATATATATTTTTGGCTCTGGATTTATCAAAAAGGGGTTGATAAGTCTGCATAGGGAAATGGAAAAAGGCCCTCTGTGCAAGATAGCAATGGTGAGGCAAATCTTTCTATAACAGATGCCCCCTAATGCGTGAGATCAGAGGAGTATCTGCGATGGTCGAAATACATTATAAATAACCTAGAAGTGGAGTGGTAGAGAACCAGTTGGACGAACTCAATTGCTCATTACATTATGTACTGACTTTGAATACATGGCTGCCAAGAATACAATGCAGATCCATGTGGAAAATATACCAACAAGTGTTCATGGCCATGAGTAGGCAAGTATAAATGCGGTTACATGCCAATAACTGTCATAGTCACGAACAAGGCCCAGTGAAACCAGTCTCAAAATCAATCTGAAGATATCTATATACCATGGAGTATAATCTAATCTCCCATGATCGCTGAAGTCAAATAGGTACTGGTCGAATGAAATGGAAGCAACAACTCAAGAAAACTGCGTCCACAAAGTGATGTCTTCAAGTCTTCAATAAAATCTGCCAATGGTGCAAGTGTACATCATGTGAATAAAGGAGTTGAGGTCGAACACGATGAGACACCATTTGATTACCGGTCATTGAGGTATACCGTTAACAAACACGAGACAACCTACCAATGATGAAAGTAGATATCAAGGCACCGAGTACGTCTCTACAAATGTGAATAAAGGAGCTGGTGTCGAACACTTGAGAGATCCATTGATCAGGGGACATTGATGTATTCCCATCTGTCAATGGCGAGAGAGCCTGCCACTAATGACTGCAAGCCTCAAGGTACTCATAAAACTCTAGGTCTTGTATCCAGAATACATGAGCTGAAGTCGATGGAAAGAGGCCCGTTGAAAGGAGAGAATTAAGGCATCTCTCATCAGTCAACATGAGGAACAAATCAGGAGCTTCATGATTTGGTGGAGATCGGACGAAGAACATGTTCACGAACCAACGACCCTGTGTGTCTTTCGCGTGTGCCAAATGCAAGTGGTACACGAAAAAGACCCTCTGAATAGCAGCCAACGATGAAAATTACTGACAAAGGTGAGGAAACCACCAATAAGGTTAATGGCATCCAAGACACTGCACAAATCCCAAAGTGTGAATAGATGTCTTGCCATCGAACACAAGGGAAACTACCCAGTCAATGACCCATGATGAAATGTCGATTGCTGGGTTCAAGGTGACCTACCAATGATGAAAGTAGGGCCAGGGTGCATCATAAGACCAAAGTATCATGTGATTTTGAGACAAACTGAGGGTATGTCCGACATGCAAAGTCAAGATTTCTAAGGAGTGGACGACACAGGTTGATAGACTTCCTTTGAATAAGAGCATGAGACATATGGTGGACTCCGACAACATAGACTCAATGATGTGACAACTAGATGCATGAGGCATCCATAATTTTCTCTATAGTGATTGGAAGATTAACCAGTTGGTGGAGAAAATTCTGTAACGAGATCAGATTCCTAAGGCCATGCTAAACCCAAAATTATGATGAGGCAAGGACTCAATAACTTTGTGCTCTGTTCAAAGGTGACATGACTGCTGCCAATTACAATATAGTACTCCCTTCCTGCCCGTATTTTTTTTGTTTTTTCATAACAAGTGAATGCTATGATATAGAGGAGGGAACGAGTGTCACAAGTAAGAAAAACTAGTTCCAGTAGTGGAACGTACCTATGCTCAATGAAAGGAAATGCATGTAGGATATGGACACTAGGGGTGATGTTCCTTCCAGGGTATAGGGTGTCAAATTGCTAAGGATATAAACAAGGCTTTGATTGGTTGAGGATGAAAACTTCTTGGGCTATGGTTTATAACACAAAGAGAGAACCGGCTAAAGGCTCAATACTGCAAGCAAGGGCATGAGATGCAACCACAATTTAATGCCAAAAAATGTCCTTTTTTATATATTTTAGTCTACTTGGTGTGAAAAAAGGGGTAAACTTGTGCCAAATAGACGTCTTTTCAAATCCAATTTATGAGTGTGAAAAATACAAGTTCAATCGGTGCTCTTTTCCATTTTTGATAGCGAGTTGGAAAAGAGCTTAACTAAGACTCATGATCTTTCAAATCCAATTTTAACGAGTGTGAAAGGGACAAATCACTCGACGATCTTTTCAATTTTTAATAACGAGTCAGAAAAGAGCTTAATTGAGACTCGTTAGGAATTTTCTAGGTGGTAAGCCATGGTGGAGGCCAAGGCTCCTGTGCGGACCTCTTATGGAATGTCAGTATATTATGAAGAACCGACACACGCTTGGGAAGACCCAAAGCTCTCCAAGTCGAGGAGGACAAAGTGCTAACATAGGTTATTGTCTCCGTGATATATAAGATAATGTCTCTTCTTGGAAAAGACATATGTGAAGGCATTGGATACCCCAAAAGACCATCCCAATCAAAGGGAACCTCATCAAGAATTAGAGGGAGAGAACTCAGGAAGAGTAAAACTCTCTCTTTTTCAAAAGCTGAAGTAATAGAACTGCTAAGGACATGGCATAGAAGGTATAGAACCAGAACTAGAAGAGCGGGATCGACCAAAAATTGCATTGGCACGACCGCTTCCTTAGACTTATCACTCTCCAAGAGAAGAGTGGGGTCGATTGGAGATTGCATCGATACGACCACTTCCTCAACCATTGGTTGAATAGGATGTGAGACAACAAGGTCAAGAGGTGTATCACCCCAAAAAACAGGAGTGTTGTCCATCGAAGATTGCATCGACATGACCATTGGTTGAATAAGATGCGAGACAACAAGTTCAAGAGATGCATCACCCCCGAACATAGGAGAGGTGTCGGTCAAAGATTGCATAGACACTACCACAAGTTGAACGGGATGTGAGACAACAAGGTTAAAGGACACATCAACCCCTAAAAGAAAAGAGGTGTCAGTCGAAGATTGCATCGGCATGATTGTTGTATCAACCAAGGAAGGAACTGAGTTTTGTGAAACCATAGATGCCTCAGAACCCGAAGGGCCCTTAGGTGAGCCCCACGCTTCTGGTATCCCAGCAGTAACAGGACACAAACGTGTAAGGTGACTTCCTTCGCAAGTCTTGCAAAGCAATCTAGGCTTACGTCTGAGAAGCGTAAGGTGACATGCTTCCAGCATGACTTGCAGAGGCTAGTAGAAAATCTCCAACATGACTAGCAGAGCTTGGTGATGAATCCCCAACATGACTAGCAGAGATTGGTGATGAATCCCCAACATGACTAGCAGAGGTTGGTGATGGGTCCCCAACATGACTAGTAGAGGTTGGTGATGAATCCCCAACATGACTAGTAGAGGTTGGTGATGGATGTGCAGTGTCACTAGCAGTGACCATACATGTGCCCCCAACATGACTTGCAGTGGCTGGTTGCAGGTCTTCAACATGACTCATAGAGGTTGTCGACCAATATCCAACATGATTAGCAGAGGTTGGTGATATAACGCTAGTATGACATGCAGTGATTGGACTTGTGCCCCCAACATGACTTGCAGCAGCTGGTTGCAAGTATTCAACATGACTCATAGAGGTTGTCGACCAATCTCCAACATGACTAGCAGCGGTTGGTGATATAATGCCAGTATGAAATGTAGTGACTGGACTTGTGGCGGTAGTGAATTGTGGAATTTGAGTCCAAGGTGCATGGAAAGATTGATTTTGAGAAATTGTAGGCCAGGAAAGATGCTGGTTTACACCTTGTTCCTGTCCGACAGGACAATATCCTCCTCCATACTGATTCATAAAAGGTTCTAAGGGCATATCCACTGAGGAAGCCACTTACGAAGAGAAAGTGACATGACAAGGGTTACTCACGTGAGGATATATGTTTCCCCCTTGTGAGGGTGTCCCATAAGGAGGGTAGCCTGAATTATAAAATTGATCATAATGTACTATAATGTAATGAGCAATCGAGTTCATCCAACTGATTCTCTACCACTCCACTTTTGGGTTATTTATAATATATTTCAGCCATTACAGATACTCCTCTGATCTCACACATTAGGGGGCATCTATTATAGAAAGATTTGCCTCACCATTTCTATCTTGCACAGAGGGCCTTTTTCCATTTCCCTATGCAGACTTATCAACCCCTTTTTGATAAATCTAGAGCCAAAAATATATATTTTTCCACATATACACTCCCTAACTGCTTTGCAAGATGCGTATACGCTTACTGCTCCATTACAACTCGCATATATTGGGATTTGTGCCAGAAAATACAAAATGAGGCCAGGTTTCCATGTCATGACAGAAGATCTATGATATTTTTCCTTCCATATAATAGAAACATTCTAACTTGGCCCTTTAGTTGCATTCTGGAGGCTATAAGAGCACAATTTCGAGCTATGGAAAAAGAGGAGAAACCATTCAACTTTGAGAGCAAAGTTACTCTGGAGAAATTACTTCATATTAAGTCTGCATCCCTTTGTCCCTCAACTCTGAACACAGTGTTCAACCCCCAAGCTCTTTCCTTATTGTCGAGAGGACCTCATTACCTCTTTGCTATGAGCTTGCCTTTGGTGGAGGATTGAAGTGCTGGAGACCCAGTTGGAAGGAACTTGGTTTCTTGGTTTCGAACCGCGTCGACATGAAAGTCTGTAATGTTGATACTTCTGTTGAACAATTATTAATAGAAATACTCCTTTCCCATCCTATCGATATCTTGCAAATATATGATTATTATCCATGGGCATGTTTGTAATGTTTATTAATGGATTGTGCTATCTGTTGTGCTAACTCATTTTATATATTGTCACTATATATTGATATACAAGAGCCATGTATGCAAAGTCAATACATAATGTAATGAACAATTGAGTTCGTCCAGCTGGTTCTCTACCACTCCACTTCTGGGTTATTTATAATGTATTTCAACCATTGCATATACTCCTCTGATCTCACACATTAGGGGGCATCTGTTATAGCAAGATTTGCCTCACCATTGCTATCTTGCACAGAGGGCCTTTTTCCATTTCCTGATCAACCCCCAAGCTCTTTCCTTATTGTCGAGAGGACCTCATTACCTATTTGCTATGAGCTTTCTATGAGCTTGCCTTTGGTGGAGGATTGAAGTGGTGGAGACCCAGTTGGAAGAAACTTGGTTTCTTGGTTTCGAACCGTGCCGACACGGAAGTCTGTAATGTTGATACTTCCGTTGATCAATTATTAATAGAAATACTCCTTTCCCGTACTATCGATATCTTGCAAATATATGATTATTATCCATGGGCATGTTTGTAATGTTTATTAATGGATTGTGCTATCTGATGTGCTAACTCATTTTATATATTGTCACTATATATTGATATAAGCAAGCCATGTATGCAAAGTCAGTACATAATGTAATGAACAATTGAGTTCGTCCAGGTGGTTCTCTACCACTCCACTTCTGGGTTATTTATAATGTATTTCGGCCATCGCATATACTCCTCTGATCTCACACATTAGGGGGCATCTGTTATAACAAGATTTGCCTCACCATTGCTATCTTGCATAGAGGTCCTTTTACCATTTCCCTATGCAGACTTATCAACCCCTTTTTGATAAATCCAGAGCCAAAAATATATATTTTTCCACATATACGCTCCCTAACTTCTTTGCAAGATGCGTATATGCTTGTTGCTCCACTACAACTCGTGTATATCGGGATTTGTGAAAGAAGATACAAAATGAGGTCAGGTTTCCATGTCACGACAAAAGATCTCTGATCTTTGGCCTTCCATATACTGGAAACATTCTGACTCGACCCTTCAGTTGCATTTTGGAGGCTATAAGAGCACAATTTTGAGCTATGGAAAAAAAGGAGAAAGCATTCAACTTTGAGAGAAAAGTTACTCTGGAGAAATTACTTCATATTGAGTCTGCATCCTTTTGTCCCTCAAGTCTGAACACAATGTTCAACCCCCAAGCTCTTTCCTTATTGTCGAGAGGACCTCATTACCTCTTTGCTATGAGCTTGACTTTGGTGGAGGATTGAAGTGGTGGAGACCCAGTTGGAAGGAACTTGATTTCTTGGTTTCGAACCGTGCCGACACGGAAGTCTGTAATGTTGATACTTCTGTTGATCAATTATTAATAGAAATACTCCTTTCCCGTCCTATCAATATCTTGCAAATATATGATTATTATCCATGGACATGTTTGTAATGTTTATTAATGGATTGTGCTATCTGATGTGCTAACTCATTTTATATATTGTCACTATATATTGATATACGCGAGCTGTAGTGGAGCAGCAAGCGCATACGCATCTTGAAAAGCAGTTAGGGAACGTATATGTGGAAAAATATATATTTTTCACTTTGGATTTATCAAAAAGGGGTTGATAAGTCTGCATAGGGAAATGGAAAAAGGCCCTCTGTGCAAGATAACAATGGTGAGGCAACTCTTGCTATAACAACAATACATTCTCTAACTCATGTTGTTTTTGTGCTTAACTTATCACGGTTTTGGTTCATGATGAAGCACATAGGAAAGTATTGTGAGACATTGCTAGGGTGGTTTCACTGGTTATTTGAATACACCTAGCATTCATCCAGTGGGTAAGTAGATGTAAGTAGGTAGGAATTTGAATTCATTGTATATACCATTTTCATTTCATGCTAGAATAGTTTGTATTTCCATTTGTATATATTCTTGCTCTAATTTTCTGTATTATATATATATGATATGGGGGTGATGTCACCACCCCAAACGATTACTAATAGTCTTATGTTGAGATCAAGAAGGTCACAGGCTATGCCAGAGATGCTGAGCTTCTGATGCGCTCTACGGTGAGCACATGTCCTCGAGTTGGATCCAGATGTTATCCCTTAGCCTAGGGATAACTAAGGGGATTATATCTCGAGGCCCGTAGGTCCTAGACATGGAGTAATGAGAGTAAGATCAACTTGAGCATGGCCCCGGAGGGCCCTTCTTTTCTTCCTTTTAGCACCTCCACTTTGTCAGCAACAACAACATCCATCACCACGACTTGGTACTGTAGCAGAGATGGATCTTTCTCTATGAGGTAATGAGTCCGGGTATCATGGTATGTGTCACTTTGATCCTCAAAACATTTGAATATGTTGACTTTGATGATATGATTTGCAACTATTATAAGTTTAATATGTTGAATTTTCTATATGAGATAATATGAGATGATCGATATTTTATTACAATGATGACTGTTCCATATATAGAGAACTAAGGTGACCATCCATGAAAGGATGTGTCACTTGGATAATAAATAACTACTTATTTATTATATATATTTATACCTTGTATTACAAATATCATTACACACACACACACACACACACACACACACACATATTTGGAAGAATTCCTTCCCAATGTTGTCCAAACATCAACACTCCCCCTCAATGAGGGATACATTCTTCATAATGCCAAATATTGTCTCTAAAGTATACAAACTTCACCCTAGACTCATGACACATGTCTGTCAGTCTTTGGGAGATGTCTTTGGGAGGCAGTTGTGTGCCAAGTGGCACGTGTGGCAGGATCTTGAGGCCCAAGGAGGCATAACGTTTTGCTCCAAGAGGCCAACGTTTCCCTAAAAGGGCCTAACGTCACCCTAAAAGGGCATGATGTCATATTTACAACTTGATTTAGGGTTTTATTATGACATTTATTGTAACAATTAGATATTATGTGTAACAAGCCATGTCATCCTTTTTTGACCTAATTCTGGTCATTAGTATTGTATAAATAAGGGCTTAAACCCTTGTATTATTCATCATCTTTCACTCACACTTGTGAGGACTGAAATTTTCTCCCTCCTTAGGGTTTCTTGGCTGAAATTTTAGGCGCACTTGTTGAGGAAGGCAAAATATTGGAGTATTTTGACAAGTTTCTTGGTGGAAGTGTTCAACTAGGGATTTTCTTGATTATTCTTGATGTATGTAAGTGATATTTCTGCAATTCTTCTTAATTGAATGGTTATAGTCTTATTTATATTGCATTTACATTTAAGATTATGAAATTTCTTTATTAAACCCTAGGAAGACTAGCACATGTTATTGTCCTAGCTTTAAAAGCCTTCACCTACTAGATCTTGTCAAAATGCCATTTTCCTTGAAGCATTTTATAGGGCCTTGCCATTGCAACACCCTAGTCTTAATTGCTTCATCTTAGCCAATTTTTCTTCATCATTGAGTTAAAGAGGGAGGAAACCTACTAAGGCCTAGGGTTACCTACACCTTAGTAGCTATTTTCCCCTAGGGTTTGATAATTGGAGCCTTGGGTTACGAACACTCCAATCTATCACAATCTCTTGTCTTTGATTCCCTATGATCGTTATTCCTCTTCAAAATTTGCTGCCACATCATTGACTCCATTGCCCTAAAAGCACTAGTATAAGTCCTCTTTTGAGTAATTGATTAAAACAACCATCAAAACCTATTCTTTGAGCTTCCTACTAACTATTCCTAACCTTGGAATATCCTAACCTACTAACAATATTTCTATTGTTACTAAAGTAAGCTACAACCATTAATTGCAGCACTAAGAGCTTCTAAAAGCAATTGAAAAGGCTGATTTATACATTGTCTTGTTTTCTTCTAACAAATGCTAGTATTATGATTTCAATGGTTGATGATTCTTAGTCATTTTGAAGATATTTTCAAGGCATTTAATGTGAAGTATTTCCTTATAAATATTGTTGTTGTAATTTTCTGTTTACTTTATCATTATCAACAAATTGCTTTTATTGAGAAATTCTATGGTTTTATGAAGTGCTAACCAACAAGTGTACTTGCAATATTTATAGTTTCTTGTTGCTTTGTTCCAGGAATATACAACTTGACATATTATCATTTCATTGGTTATAAAAACGAGACTTTCTGATCAATGGTGACTTGTGAGAGGGGATATTTATCTAGCCATTTTGACCTTGCCTTCTCAGACCCCCAGGTCACTGGGGATGTCTCCCCTAGGCCTACCACCCTAAATAGAAAGAAACATCCTATTGAGGTTACAATGATAGGCTAGTCTCCAATTACGCCAATTTTCTCTCCTTTAACCTTTCCTTTGATCAAAGTACAAATTGTGCGATAACAGTTCCCTCGTGGAACATGTATCTAATACATATCGAGGTTCCCTCATGAAACCAATGTATTCTTTAGGACACATTGAGGTTCCCTCATGGAACCAATGTCCCCCAAGACATATCGAGGTTTACTCATGAAACCGGTGTCTTGGTTCCTTCATCTGAACATATGAGGCACGTCAGGATGAAGTCCACATTCCCCTCTACTAGTCCACATAGGACCTTCTAGGGAGAATGTCTCACACTTGTTGTCTCAAACACCAATGCTCCCTCTTAACTACGAAGGTATCTTTCCATGATGTCTTCATCTAGTATTCCACTGACTACTCCGCAATCAACTAGTAGTACACAACTACTACCATGTCATCGATAGATTTGAATCATCCATCACAATCTCTACAATCAAGAAACACAAAACTGCTACAAGTGATCTAGTAACTTCCATGACAATCAACTAGTAGCACATAACTACTAAAATCCCATCCAATAGAACACGACTGTGCTGATCCATAGTAGTACACAACTATTGTCTAGTGGTACACAACCACTACTAGTAACACACAACTACTATCCAATGACACACAGTCACTACCAGTGGTACACAACCATTGTAGTAGCACAAAAATACTATCCAAAGACACACAGTCTTTTCCAGTGGTACACAACCACCATAGTAGCATACAAATACTGTCCAAAGACACATAGTCTCCTCCATAGTCTCACGACTACGCATGTGTCCCATGGTTGTCATGCACTCAACGAAGTGTCACATGAATACAAGGACAATTATTCCTAATCAAGTCACCATATGTGCCACAGGTAGGGCCGGATTTTATAAGTACACATAGTCTTTTCTAGAATATTATTTTTCGAATATATACATTATGAAGACCAACCATAGTTAAAATTTCAGCACTCCCTCTTAACTAGGGTGGTATTCATAACAACTAGCTAAATGTATTCAAGTTGACAAATTTTATTTAATGGAAAGTTACATCAACCATATCATGACATATCATCAACTGCATCATATCTGAGCCATAATTCATCTGGCATGGTGCACATCAAGTCATATAATCCACTGTATCATCTCTAAGCCATACTAGCATGATGCGAATGCATCATATCTAAGATGTAATGGGATGATGTGGAGTATCATCTACATCATCTCTAATTTGTACTAGCATGATGTTTCTGCATCATATCTAAGTTGTACTAGCATGATGTGGATTAGTGCCTCTGCATCATCTCTAATATGTACTAGCATGATGCTACTACATCATATCTAAGTTGTACTAACATGATGCAAGTCAGGCAACTACATCATCTCTAAGTTGTACTAGCATGATGTTAATGCATCATATCTAAGTTGTAATAGCATGACGTGACTCTGGACATATGTATTGTATCTAAGTTGTACTAGCATGATGCAAAAGCATCATATCTAAGTTGTAATAGCATGATACATATCAACACTTTCTCTCAGCCAAGGGATAAATCTCCATAAGTCCCAACTTATTCATGAAGTATACAAACTTCCCTTTGGACAAGGGCTTCGTTAGAATATCCTCTATCTTCTCATCGATGGAGATATATTGGAGTTTTATTTCTCCCTTCTCGACTCGATCACAGATGTAATAATATTTGATCTCAATGTGATTTGACTTGTAATGGAACACTGGATTCTCTGAAATCTTCACACAACTTTGATTGTCACAGAATATCATGGTCGAATCCGACACCTAATCAAATAGTTCAGAAATCAACTTAGAGAGCCATACTGCTTCTGTACAAGCATCACATGCTGCAATGTACTCTGCCTCTATAGTGCTGAGTTCCACAAACTTATGTTTCCTGCTAATCCAAGATATCATGGCTGAGCCCAAACTGAAGCATACTCTTAAAGTACTCTTTCTTTCATCTGCACTCCTTTCCCAATAAAAATATGTATATCCTTGCAACAATACATCGTTGTTTGAGACATATCTCAAACCATAGTTTAGCGTGCCATGCAAATATCTCAATATGTGCTTTGAAAAAATCCAATGCTCATGTCTTGGTTCCACCTGGAACTGACTCAACATGTTCACATCAAAGCAAATGTCTGACTTGGTATTAACCAAATACATCATTGAGCCAATCAACTGTCGGTACGTGGAGGGGTCTACTAGTTCAGAATCAAAGTCTCTCAACTTCTTTAGGTTTTTCACCATGGGAGTGGCCATGTAATTGCATTCCATCATCCCAAATATCCGAAGGATCATGTTAACATACTTCCCTTGACCAATGAATATATCACTTGGCTTCTGCCATACTTCCAATCCCTTGGGGAATACTCAATCTCCTCACATGAACAATGGATCATCCCAAAAATAACCATTATGGGACTAGCTCCTCTGGAAGTGGATATGAATGTACTGAGAGTAGCTCCTCCACTCTCTCTCTCTGCCACCACATTCACTGTGGGTGGCTTAAATCTCACAAAGTCTTCCACATGTCCGCAATATGTATTTCCACCCTATGTTCTCTTAGACGTTGTATTTGTCATGTTTATAGCATGTATGGCTTCTCAAGCCAAATCCTTTCATGGATAGAGATCTTCTTAGAAAAATAGTTGTTGGTATCACATAATATGAATATAATGCACGAAAGCAAACATATAAAGAGCATATACCACTCTCCAAACCGATACATGATCCATGCTCTTTACAAAACATGATGGATCTAGGACTCCTCCTCTAATGGAGACACCTCTCTCATGCTTCAAATTGGCAAAGATTATACTTGCAACTTTCAATAGTTTCCACAAATTTAAATAAGCATATTGGCTATATGGTTCAACTTATTGATGGACACGTAAAAGATTCCTCACTCGACAACACAAAAAATTATATATCATAGGATCCTATTGCCATATGAAGACATCACTCCAATGTGGACTTTTATATAGTCCTTTCCCTCACACAATCACCCTTCACAGAGCCATCGGATCAACCTCAATTCTCCACAACAATCTAGTGAAAGTTGTGAAGATCGAGAATGATGGTTCTGTAATGGGCGTGTAATAAGAACCTTGATAGTTTCTCTTAGAGGCTGGGCTATGCCCGTGCGCTCACATTTTCAAACTTCCCTTGTTCATATCAAGGATTTTTATATGCATAAGGTACGTGTACAATATTTCTACAAAGACATTCGACCCATGTATTGGTGATCTTGAAGAAGTGGATCGAGATCACATACCAAGGGTTTCCAAAGGACACATGGACTATTTTCATCAATCTATCAAAGATTCAAAACCCACAGACCCACCAAACATAAGAGAGATTTTGTTTCCAATGTTATGTGTCCAATATAATGAGTTATGACTTTAATGTTCAACACCCGGAAATGGGGAAGAATGAATTGATCTCCATGAAAGAACCTTCATTCCCGCCATTATCTTAGGACTTTAGAAATTAAAATTGGAGGCTCAATTAGGAAAGCATGGATGACATATGCTAACAACTAGAAATGTGGAGCACAATACTCACTCCAAGGACATTCAAACCAACTATATTACAACCTCATGGTATTCATTTGTTGATTATAACATCGTCTAAGTGCGGTGTCCATCTACTTCTTTTACCTTTCCATTTCATCACATTGGATATCTGAATAACGTTCCATAAATGCAAACTTGGCACCACATAAATTTTTTGAATTGCAGTCAATCACGTCTTGACTCTATTCATTTGTCTGAAACCTATTTATTAGTAGTGGCAGTTCATACGTTAATTACCGTCTCAACTAGCAAACTTTAAACAATGAATGGAAAACCAACACACTACTGAAAACACATTGCAACAATCCACTCAATATCGCTACCATTTCCCTAGGCCCTCCCATGAGGGAGTCAAGCCCATTCCTGCTCTGATACCATGCTGAATTTTCTATATGAGATAGTATGAGATGATCAATATTTTATTACAATGATGAGTGTTCCATATATATAGAACCAAGGTGACCATCCATGAAAGGATGCGTCACTTGGATAATAAATAACTACTTATTTATTATATATTTATACCTTGTATTGTAATATATATATATATATATATATATATTGAAGAATGTCTTCCTGATGTTGTTCAAACATCAACAAAGCATTGCTGATATATTGTTGTTTGTTTCTGCAATTTTGGGACAACAAGGTCTCTTGGTGATTTCCCACTTGTCTTTGAGCTTATTACATTATATATTGTCTTGTTTTGGTTTGTCTAATGCAATTTTGCAAGTACATAACCTTGGAAACCATTTACCAACTCCAAATATTCTCTCCTCTGTTGAGGAACGTCACTCCAACATTTTTGATCTTACTTGGATAGGGTAATATAGTTGGGATTATCACCTAGGGTTTATAACCTTAAACAAAATTATCAATTGATTCTCAGGTAATAAGTACAAAGAACCAATGCTTTCATTTATTATAATTAAACTGTGCAAAAGAAGAAAGTAAAAATATATATGTACCGTGTTTGAGATTTAAGGAACAAATGAAATACAAATCTGAAAGTAATATCAGAGAATGCACATGTGAGACCAAAATCAACAAGTAAATTTTATTGATTTCATTCAAAGTTACAATCATAACCTTCTTTTCAAACCCCTACGAGGGTAAGGACCAAGATCGGATTTAGAGGTCTTCGATGGGCACCATACAAAAAGAGTCTGAAAACAAGAGAAGACTAAGACTGGAAATATGGATTAACTTAGCCACGAAAGTATCATTTACCGACTCTGCAAAATATTCTCTATCAATAATGAAAACTAATCCATAAACAAATCAAAATACACAGACTGCCAAGGTCAAATGATCAACCTTTCTAGAATAAGCTGCTGGATTATGTATCTCAATCTTTGAATCCTGTTATCTTCAATAAGACCCTGCTATCAACAAAAAGGTTAAGACTCTGTGATAACTCAGAATGAATGAAAGTGATTAATCTCACAAGTTTAAGAGCAGACCTTTATCATAAATTTCTTTCTTTGTTCTCTCCCTTTGTCCCTTCTTCTGATCAACTTTTATCTTTCTCAAAATAAGTTATGGTAGTTTCAAACTACCTTTAGTTAAGTCATAAATGCCTTAATACTAGTTAGGGACAAATATTAAATAATCATAATAATAGATAAAGGGTAAATAAATAATAACTAATAGGTGAGACCCCTAATTCCTTTAAATATTTTTAAAGTTTGATTTCCTCCTTGTCGCTCCATACCTTTAACATTTTTAAAGTTTGATTTCCTCCTTGTCGCTCCATAATTTAATTTTAATACAAATCATAAACCTCATAAATACTATTAGTTCCAAGGAATCACTTTGAACAACCCATTATATATATATATATATATATATATATATATATATATATATATATATATATATATATATATATATATATATATATATAATGTATCTACCTTAACAGAAAAGCAAATATTGGATCAAGTTGTCCAAAATGAAGACATAGTATCATGTACGCTGTCCAAAAATAGAAATATAGTGCCATACTGCCTATAGGAGATCAAAATATAAATATATTATTCACCATATAAATTATTTAAAACCATATTTACTATGAGAAGTAGTCTGCTTCTTCTCACTCAATGCCTTCTCTGCTTTGTTTGTTGAGTTGGCTTTCTCAGAGTGTGGTTGATTAAATGCTTGAGGGTGAAATTCACTGAAGGCTCGAGAGTGTTCATCAACTTGGTGAGCATTGGAAGTGACTGACTAAGAGGATTCATCAAATTACTTAGAATGAGTGATCCCTTTTTTTTCATTGCTTGACTTAAGCTCAAGGATGACTATTTTCAGTCTCTTGCTTGCATGTGAAGATTGGACAGAGGATGCAGTGTGAGCAATTTGCTGGGTATGTTGGTTGAGTTGAGGTAGAGGTGGAAATGGTAATAAAACTATGGTCCAACCACCATGATGGACTATAGGAGGATGAAAAATATCCTTCCAACCATCATTGATAGGAACCTCTAGTTGGAGGGACACATGAGTTGGAACATGAACATTAGAAAAACTTGGGCGAGGTTGGTAAGGAGGCCTTTATGGTCAAGGATGTGGATGGAACACTCCTTGGCACACTAAGTTAAAGAAGCCAACTTGAAACAACTGATTCAACTCTTTAGGGTCACCATCTAAATGTATGGAGAATCTTGTTCTCCTGTTACCTCTCTGCCAAAAATTGTTTCTGCCTCCGCTCCTACCCATGTCATGGCTTCCTCTACTGAAGAAACTCATTATCTAAAAACAAAGTTAGATTAGTATATGAAACAAGAAAAACTAATCAACCATAAAATTACTTTTCCTAAAGATAAATTTAAAACATTGGCTCTTATCATTCCACACACAAGCATGCATGCAATCAATCCATTACTCTGCATGTATACATCATAATCATTCTGCTGACTTAAATATAAAACTATCATCATTTATAGCATGGATACTTAATGATATATGGGATCTGATTGGGTTTGTAATGAATGAAAAGTGGAATGCATGAAAGGGAAACAATGGTTACTGTTCTAAACAAAATCAAATCTTAATCCAGGATCAACTTATATAATCAGATTGTCACCTTCACTTAACTATATATTTCATCAATACTGCTCACTGTTCTTATTTAAAATTTTCTTTTATCAATCTTTCCAAATTAGAGAACTTCTATTCAATAGTATTTTCTTTTAGAACAGAACATGGGAATAATAAAATGATTTTGGGAAAAATGAAGGGTTTTATACTTTGCATAAAGTGAAATCATGGATGGGACATGAAAATTACCATTGTTCTTTCTGCATACAATTTTATTATCCCATCAATCATCAACCAATGAGAACAATTCCAGGCTTGTAAAATAAAACTCTGTAGTTATTTGTTTTTTGATTTCTTGGAGTTCATTAAATTAACAAATGTTCCGGCGAATTCCACCCTATAAGAAAAACCATATATAAACTCTTTTAAGTATACCCATTCAAACTCTGCTTATTAAATATATTTTATCCATAGAATTCCTCATATCAACATAATGAATCCAATCTAATATCAATCCAACAAAGCACATGAATGGTTTGATCAAATTGTTTTATTAATTCTCATCTCAGTGTTGCCACATACACCATTAATACATATTGTCGATTAAACAATTGTTGAAATTTGGGTGCCATCAAAGTAGGTTTTTCTTTTGAAAATATTTGCAAATGTTCAGATTTGTAATTAGAATCATAATCCAATCAATACAAGCCCAATAATAAAATGTTGGACTATACACATGCTTGCAGTATCATCTCTCAATTCTATACAACATTTTTGACTCTCTTCTGTGCATAAAATTTATTTGTAGAACCGAATATCAATAAACAGGCACAAATTTTGGTCATGAAATCCACAAAATTGAATGTAGGGTTTCACATTTTATTCTTTGAAAACAAACAATAGTGTCAAACAATCGGTTTAGATTGATGTCAACCCTTGGAGAGTGATATTGTAGATTGATGTCAACCCTTGAGTATGTCTGGTAGCTCTAGAGGTATGGGTAAGGAACCCAAGTTTGGTTGAGGTATAAAGGTATGCAAATCAATGCATTTGTAGGTAAGACTATTCTACATGGATAATACATGTCATTTCATTTTTAGTGATATGTGGAACGTCACATAACTCCTCATGGTTAGAGAGTTTCCGCCACATGAAGTTGGAGAGCCCTCATGAGTTTTCTAGAAGCCACTAGAAGGTCAAAGAAATCAAATTACTCTAGAAAATCCTAGAAGAAGTTGACTATTCAAATTTATGGTAACTAGGAGTTAATCATGGGTAAAGTTGTCGCATTAAGAAAATAATTAAAGTTGTGAGTTTGTTAATTATGGTAAAGTGGTTGCAAAGAAAAATTATTTAAATAATAAAGTGGTTACAACAAGAAGTGGTGAGTTTACTATTTATGGATAAGTCAAAGTGGTTGCAAAAGAAATTAATTAAATAATAAAGTTATTTGCAACTAGAAGTGGAGAACTTACTGTTTGTGGATAAAGTGGTTGTAAGTGAAGAAGTGGTTAGAAGTGGGTTAGCCCTAAAAGAATGAAGTTGGGTAAAGTGAGTTAGAAGATAACCCCTTGAGGAAGCTAATTGGAGAGTATAAATAAGAGAGTAAGGGTCTCCTATTTGCATGTATTTTTTGAATATAATTGAATATCCATTTGTGAAAGGTCATTTGGTAGGTATTATTGATAGTTCAAATTTGCAGCAGAAAAATCACGACAAAAAATTTGCGGAAGAAAATCGCGGCAGAAAAATCGTGGCAAAAGAATCGCGGAAACAAAATTGTGGCAAAAAAATCATGGCAACAGAATCACAGCTACAAAAATAGATCCATAATAGATCCACAACTACAAGAAGAAAATGTATGGTTTTCACATGTGCAGTGTTGAATCTATGAATCTGGTTGAGGGTTTGCCTTGTAAATCTATTGGATGCCCTATTGGTAGATCTATTGAAGTATATTGTTGGTGCATGTATGAGTCTTATTGGTATATCTTATGGTACATTGTGAGAGGCTTTTGTCAGTGGTCTTGATATATGATTGGTACAAAATTGAGGCTTCATAGCAATGAGGTTTTGGCACATTATTTGATGTGAGTGTTTATGGTATTTGGTTATGGATAGTGTGATGTATTGCTAGAGAATTTTTTATGGTTACATTGGTATATGTATTTGGTATATGATCGAGATACATATTGGGACAGATAGTTGATGAGTGGCACATACGTAAGGTGTATGGTGTGGTGATGTTGGTACATCTTGATGAGTTATAGTTTGATCTATATTTGATACGTGATTGGTACATATTTGGTACATTGTTAGAGGCACTTGATAGTATTATTGTTGGCACATGGTTTTTGGATGATGTGGCATATATGACTTGATATACTTTTAGAAGCACATCTTGACTGTGATACATCTTGTTGATGTTTGTAAGTAGTCTTGGTTGATGCACATATTGGTGATATTGTGCATATGGTTGAGAGTTGTCTGAATGATTGATCTTGGTGAATATATCTGATGGGTTGATGAGATTGATAAGACATGTTGATGTGACAGGTTTTGTTGTGCATAGTTGATGTACTTGTGTTGGTACAGGTTGTTATAGGTTGTTTGGTGCAGGTTGATTGGTACAGGTTGTTGGTACAAGTTGACAGTGGCAGTGTTTGATTCAATGACAGGTTGTCTACATTTGACATTTTTATTTCAGGGTGGCAGGATGGGGCAAGGAAAGGGGGTTGTAGCCTCGTTCTGGTTGGTGCCGGAGAATCAGGGAGTTGGAGCTTCCTTCAGGTTGGAGCCTGAGAACTAGGTGGTTGTATCCACCTTCTGGTTGTAGCCGAAGAACATAGGAGGTTGTAGCCTCCTTTTGGTTGTAGCCAAAGAATTGGGGATTCACAGCTTCCCTCAGGTTGTAGCCCGAGAAACTAGGGGTTTGGAGCCTCCTTCCAGTTGGAGCCGGAGAATTGGAAGTTGGTGCTTCCTTGAATGTAATTCTTAAAGACATATAAGAAAATCATTCCATGGTTTTATCCCACATTGGGTTTCCATGTAAAATAATGGTGTATTGTGCTTTGTGTGGATGTGTCTATTATTTTTTATCATGCACTGATGGATGTTAATGTTATATGATGCAATAACATATTAATGATGAATTGATGAACATTGCTGAATAAGTTAAAGGAATATACATTGTGGTTAATTTTTTTTAATAGGTGGTATAAATTTCTCATTATTGATTCACCCCCCCTCTCAGTAATCCAACAATTGGTATCAGAGCAAGGTTCCTTCAAGAGATAGTTTAACCAATGGAAGGAGATCATGGAATATACTGAGAATGGAGTACCACTGTTTAATGGTCAAAATGGTCTAAAGTATGAGATGTGGAACATAAGGAAGATAACCTTTTTAGAGGCATAGGGATATGATACATGGTATTCAGTTGTGACATGATACAATGCTACAAAGAAAGCAAAGACTCCAACCAAGAAGGAATTGAAGAAGAATACCAAAATAGAAATGGATTTCATCTGGGAAGGATTACCTAATCCGATAAGAGAAAATTTTGGTAAATGTTCATTAGCTAAAGAACTTTGAGATAAGTTACATAATATCTATTCTTCACCCATTACAGAGTCAGAGAATGTCAAAGAAGATGTAGGTAGAGATCAAGAGGAAAGATGTTCATCATGTCAGACAAATTAAGAAGTAGAAGAGTACGTAATCAACAAAAGTATGTTGTTTTGATTTAATTGTGAAAAACACATACATATTGAAATTGAATTCCCTGAAGGTAATGAGAGAGAAAAACCAATTGAAATAGAGAACAATTATGAAGCAAAATTGATCAGTGCTTTAGATGAACTAAAGAAAGAAAGAGAAGAAAATAAGTCACTTAAGAAATAATTGATGAAACAAAAGAAAAGTGCTCAAGGTTCTGAAGAAGCTCAGTGGGTCATCAAGAATTTAAGAGCTCAGCTAGAAGAGGCAAGAAGAATTGAAGAAAATATAGAATATCAAAAGCAATGTTTAGAATCCAACTTAGCAACACAAAAGGAAGAAGCAGAAAAGAGAGAAAATATATTAACAGATCATCTCAAGGAAAGAACCAATGACTTAAACCGGCTTGAGGAAGAGTTTGGTCAAGAAGAGAGAAGACTCGAAGAAAAAATAATTACATTGAAAATCCAACTTGAAGAAGTAAAGAGAACATACGAAGTCATGAAGTCTTAGATAATGAAGAAAGAAGAAGAGTTTGAGAAGCTTGAAGAACAAGTTATCACACTAAGAGTCAAAGTCATCAAGCTCAACAAAAATGTTGAAGAGACATAAACATTTGCATCACAATAGAGAATGAAGAGAAGCATTCTGGATTGTCAGAAAAGAAGAATGAAGAAAAGAGAAAGAATTATGTAGAAGTCATTAAAGGTTCCATGAAGAAGAAAGATTGCAAGCCACAAAGAATCCTCAATCATGATCATGATCAACCAAGACAAAAATTCAAAAGGACTACACCAAAAAGAATATCATTCACTCCAAGGTATGTAAATTTCTTTTACGGTCATTGTTTTTATTGTACTAGCTTTGGACATAAGGTTGCAGATTGCAGGGCTTATGAAAGAAATGTTCAAGCAATAAATGTTTATGTGGCCCCACATAATATTGAATGCTACAAATGCCACAAATATGGTCATATAGACTGAAATTGTAGAAGTGCAATAGTGTCATCCATGAAGAAAGAAACACATATAAGATACATCAAGATTTGAAAAAGAAAAGAACAAGAAGAAAATCAAGTGAATAGAGAAGAACATACTCCAGAAATCACAAGACTTGCCATAGTTCAAGAAAGACAAGGAAAGCAAGCAAAAGAAGAACAAGTTTCAAGAACTATATTGTCAGAATCCGAAATATAGTAAGATCATAATAAAGAGAAGGTCCCATATATCACATGATTTGCCGTAGTATGAGAAAGAAAAGAAGATTAGACGAATAAAGAACAGGTTCGAGAAATTGTACTTTTAGGAATTGTAGTACAAGATGAATCCACAGATAGAAAGAAATAAGTCATAGTTCAGAGAGATGTTGAGTCTACCAACAAGGATGATGACTACATCAGAAAGGTATTTTTCTGAGCCAAGAAGCTTAGAGACTCCCAGGTAATATGGATATTAGATAGGGGGAGCCTATGCAGTACCTGAGACAGATCAGAGAACCATCTTTCAGGAAACTTATAGAGTTCGAGTAGACAGATTCATAATAGTCAGTTAGTGGAAGTTTAGTATGATAGATTGATCAATTGACAAAATTACACGGGAAGAAGTCTATGATTGTATTTCGACAAAGATATATTCAACATAGGTTGTTCCAGATATTCAGAGTTTGGATTACAGATAGAGAAAACCAATGGACACATTTGACATTTGATGATCAGTTGCAACAGTGAAGACTTCATAATAGTACAGTGACAGATGGGTCAACATTGTGGACAATTGAGTAGCAGAGTCATGGACAATATGGATTCGTAAGAACACTTAGCATGTTTGGATAGATATATGATAGTGGATGAGAGCATGGATTCAAAGACTGGTTCATAGATTGGTTCAAATATAAAGGAACATTATCATAATAGATGATAATGACACATGAATATTTGAATGGTTATTCTTGAATTTTTTTCATATGTGTCAGTTGATTACACAAGGAAGCACCAATGGACAATAACTCCAAAAGGTAGCAGGTACAAGAAGACTTGTATTTTTCTACACGACATATTGTAGAGAAGCCAAATGAAGAGATTCAGATGCATGGAGAGATAGTTAGAGGTTTGGAGGGAGCTGAGAGGCATGATTCTAGGGGGAGCGATGGCCATAGGGGGAGCATGAGCATCATGAATTCATTATTTCATTAGAGTGATAACCTTTACCAAAGAGAGAGAGACTCTTCAAATGCAGGGAGAGAGATTAATAAGAGGCTTAGAAACACAAAGAAAGATCAAAGGAATCTAGATAAGGGGATAATCCCAAAGGACAATCCAGATAGGGGGAGCAACCCTAAGAAAAGTTCAATCAAGGGGGATTAGCCCCAAGGAGAGATACCCTTTTCCATTGATGTCAACAGGGGAGAGATAGAAAAATTGACAAGGAGTATGGACATGGATGTTATCATGACTAAGTGTTTCCATCAATGCCAAAGGGAGAGATTGTCAGACAATTGATTTAGATTGATGGAAAATTTGTTTAGATTGTTGGTTTTCATTGATGTCAACCCTTAGAGAGTGATATTGCAGATTGATTTCAACCCTTGAGTATGTCTGGTAGCTCTAGAGGTATGGGTAAGGAACTCAAGTTTGGTTGAGGTATAAAGGTATGAAGATCAGTGTATTTGCAGGTAAGACTATTCTAGATGGATATTACATGTCATGTCATTTTCGGTGATATGTGGAACATCGCATAAATCCTCACGGTTAGAGAGTTATGGCCATGTGAAGTTGGAGATCCCTCATGAGTTATCTAGAAGCCCCTAGAAAATCAAAGAAGTCAAATTACTCTAGAAAATCCTAGAAGAAGTTGACTAGTGAAATTGATGATAACTAGGAGTTAACCACGGGTAAAGTTGTTGCATTAAGAAAATAATTAAAGTTGTGAGTTTGTTAATTATGGTAAAGTGGTTGCAAAGAGAAATTATTTAAATAATAAAGTGGTTACAACAAGAAGTGGTGAGTTTACTATTTATGTATAAGTCAAAGTGGTTGTAAAATAAATAAATTAAATAATAAATTTAGTTGCAACTAGAAGTGGAGAACCTACTATTTGTGGATAAAGTGGTTGTAAGTGGACAAGTGGTTAGAAGTGGGTTAGCACTAAAAGAAGGAAGTTGGGTAAAGTGAGTTAGAAGATAACTCCTTGAGGAAGCTACTTTGAGAGTATAAATAAGAGTGCAACGGTCTCCTATTTGCACATATTTTTTGAATATAATTAAATATTCATTTGTGAAAGGTTATTTGTCAGGTATTATTGATGGATCAAATTTGTGGCAGAAAAATCGCGGCAGAAACTTTGCAGCAGAAAAATCACGACAGCAAAATCGTGGCAACACAATCGCGACAGAAAAATCGTGGCAACACAATCGCGACAGAAAAATTGCGGCTGTAGAATCGCGGCAACAAAATCACAGCTACAGAAACAAATCCATAATAGATCCAGAACTACAAGAAAAAAAGGTATGGTTTTCATATGTGTAGTGTTGTATATATGAATCTGGTTGAGAGTTTTCCTTGTAAATTTGTTGGATGCTCTGTTGTAAGTTTAGGGCTTGTTGTAGAATGGTTTTGAGGCAGATCTATTGAAGTATATTGTTGGTGCATGTCTGAGTCTTATTGGTATATCTTATGGTACATTTGAGAGTCTTTTTTTAGTGGTCTTGATATATTATTAGTACACACTTGAGGCTACATAACAATGAGGTTTTGACACATGATTTGATGTGAGTGTTTATGGTATTTGGTTATGGATAATGTGATGTATTGCTAGAGAAATTTTGATGGTTATGTTGGTATATGATTGAGATACATGTTGGGACAGATAGTTGATGAGTGGCACATACGTGAGGTGTATGGTATGGTGATGTTGGTACATCTTGACGAGTCATAGTTTGATCTATAGTTGATGCGTGATTGGTATATATTTGGTACATTGTTAGAGACACTTGCTAGTATTATTTTTGGCACATGGTTTATGGATGATGTGGCATATATGACTTGGTATACTTTTAGAAGCACATCTTGATTTTGATACTTCTTGTTGATGTTTGTAAGTAGTCTTGGTTGACCAGACTATATTATAATCTTTCCATGCAAAAACCCATGTCTTAAATATCACTAGTGTTGAAGACTCATCTTTAGTTTTATTTGATACTATCCAAAAACATGTAATAACTCGTCATTCACAATATTTTAAATATCCACGCACAATACATAGTCATACTTAAAACATACACACAATATGCAACTAGATTAGAGCCACTATATAAAATTATCAGAGCAGAGTAACTTATTGATGCTAGAAGAGTAAAAAATGTTCATACATGTCTAAGTTGACTAAATAGCCACAAAAGAAGAGCCAAAGATCCTTATCCAACCACCAACAAAGTTCCAAAACTCGAAACCCTCGACTAACAACATAAGAGAATTTCCAAAAAAATGACAATGCAAAAAGGGTGGTATACCTCAGGAGGGAAAACCAACAAAGAGTGAAATAACTCTCATTTACTTCACGTCACTTCCACAATCGGATGGACAGAACCCAAAACTTACCAACTCTTCCATGATAACCATCAACCAATCAAAATTTACATGGTGGAACACATTCGACACCAACTCAAACTCGAAACTCAAGTTCCGTGCTATAGTATCCATGCATGCAAAAATGTCAACTCGTATCTATAACATATCCAACAACCATGCTTATACAATATTCATGAAACACAAAAAAATTCCAAGTTTACGAACGATGCTAACCATATGACCAAGTATCATATCATGTGATATCCCTATCATATGTGAAGCTTACCATAAGTCAAATTGTATGCAATAGATTTGTATAGTATTGAACCTTTATATGAAAACCAATGTTGCTATATGATATATGTGCATAAATTGAAACTTAACCATGCCCTCTAATATTCCACAAGCTTAACACAATAATTTTTTTTTATGCCCATAATATTGTGACTAAGATAACACTAATGTGATGGACTTTTCTTTTCTTTTCTTTTGATATGGTGACTATTTTCTTAGCACAATGAAACATGTCACGAAATAATTAATGCATAGAACTCTAGAAAGCAATTATGTAACACTTCCAATCAATTGTTTCGTGAATTGCAAAAAATTTAAGAGGAGAAAAATCAACTTAACATTCTTCTCTTTAAGGGGTCCCACCTAGTAGTTATATAGTATAATAGATAAAGTAAATATAGTGTGTGCATTGCAACTCTTTGCAGGCAGAATTCAATTGCGCTTTTTTGCATCAAAATCCTCAAGACTCAAGTCCATCTTAGACCTTGACCTATAGGAGTGTTCTTTTAGCTCCTTGCTTGTCCCCTTGCAATCCCCCTAGGGTCACCCAGGAAGCCTCCCTTGTGTTGGACTTGTCCATCACTAAAAAACGAGGGATATCTATTGAGGTGAAAATGATAGGTGTCCACAGTTATGTCACACAGTTCTTTCTTGCGTTGGGATTTTCCCAAAATACAAAATGTGCGATAATAATGAGAACATCTAAAAAGGATAAAGAATTATCCTTTTGGATTTCCATAGTGAATTGGATAAAGGGGGATATGCTATTAAGATGGTTGAAGAATGAAATAAGGGAGGTATGGCCATGAGGCCATACGACGAAGGTATCATACACAAATTGAAACCACCATTTGGATTTAAGAAGACTACTATTAAGGGCCAGGGTTTTGAAATGTTCCATAAAAATGTTAGTAATCACAGGTGATAATGAGGATCCCATGGTTGTACTTTTGATTTGTTCGTAGTAAGTCCCTTTAAAGGAGAAGAAGGTGGAGGTGAGGCATATTTTAATGAGGTTTAGTGTTTTAGGATCAACCAAATTAGAGATGATGTTAAGATCTTCTGTAACAAGAATTTTGGTAAATAAGGACACAATGTCAAAACTAACCATAATGTCATGTTCCTCAAGGTGAAGGTGCTTTACTTTTTGGATAAAATTAGAGGAATCTTTGATGAAGGATGAGGTTTTTCCTATGAAATAATGGAGTTTGCTAGCGATAAAGCGAGAAAGGATGTGTGTATGGGCTCCTATAACACTGAATATGGGTTTTAGGGGGATATCCTTTTTATGAACTTTTGGTTGGTCATAGATCCTATGGGTTTGAGGGTTATGGGGAATAAGACGCTTTTGAATGACATGATCCAAAGAAGAGGATTCGATGGATATGGTGACCAAATCGATTATGGTATTAATAGGTTTTTTAGATAAAGGTTTATACAAGGAGGAAGAAAGAAGGTCTAATAGTTTGGATTCATAGTCACAAGTATTCATGATGACATAAGGATTTCCTTTGTCAGCTTTTAGGATAATGATATTGGGGTTATCATTAAGGCGACAAATGGATTGTAATTCATCTTTCATTAAGTTAGGTTTAGGAGGTTTGGAATGACACAAAATCCTTCCACATTCTTGTTGAATTTCCTCATCTTCGTGTGTGGGAAGATGTTGCATTATAGATTCAATGGAGAAAATAATGTCCTCAATAGGAATACGACGAGGGACAATGACATAATTAAAACCTTTATGAAGAAAATGAAGAGAAGGTCTATCTAGATCAAGGGACGGCATATTAATAATAGTGTAAGGATGATTAATGGGAGAGGAGGGGGAGTGTTTTTGGGATTGATGAGGCTCGTTAGAGGAATTGGAGTGAATGATGTTAACAAGAGGGATAGGGTTTGGAGGGTTTTCTGAAAATGAAAATCATAAATTATGAATTAAAGAGGAATCATCAATGCCAAAATATTTAGCTAGTAAAGATTGGGTGACATTAGGGTTATTATTAGGCGTGAGCAATGATTTATCAATGTTTTCAAGTAAAGGATCACTCGATTTGTTGAATTGAGGAACATGATCTGAATTGAGGTTTTCATTTATAGTTAAAGGAGCCTCCTAAATATTACGTGAAATAGAATAAGGAGATATATTTAGGTTTGGAAATAGATTAGATTTAATAATTGAGATATTAGGGTCAGGGTTACTCGTCATGCTTTGTGAATTGTTTGGTGGAGCATGGTTAAGAGAAACGAAACCCAGGTTGATGGACAACACCAAAAATAGGGAAATCGTTCCAGATTCAGGATCTATGGTAGAACTCAAAGAGGTGGTATGTTCATGATCTGAAAATGAAATTGGTGAGGAAAGGAGAGAAGGAGCGTATGAGGGTTGCATAGGTGCACAAATCAAGATATGAAGTGGGTTAGGGTTTCTTTCATGTGAGTTGGTAGGTGGTGCATGGTTATTAATCATATAAGGGATAAGCATAAGCACAAAGATAGTTATAATGGAAAGATCAAGCTCTAAGGGTGAGGTGAAAGAAGCTGGAAAGGGTAGGATCGAGGGAACGATCGACTGTTGCAAAGGTGCATAGGTTGACATTGGTTTTAGGTTTAATATGTTGAAAGATGAGGGGGTGACTTGGGGGTGTGAAGAATCCAAGGAATTCATCGGGGGGATATGGAAGCCATGGAAAACTATGGAGGAACGTTGAGAGGAAACCGAGGTTGAATGGGAAGGAAAGATAAAAGGTTCCACGTCGTGATTGATTGAGGAGCTAAGAGAGTGGTAGGAAAGAGACAACCAAGGAGGAGGGGAGTAATGTTTGGAAACAAAATTGATTAAATTTACATTTTTGATTAGTGGAGGTTGATTCAAACACCTTAGAGGTTGTGCTAAATGATCTTCAGTCAATGATCGACCAAATATCAAAAGAAAATAATGCATAGAGCTTTAAATGTAGATTAAGTACCTTATGAGATAAGTTGTAAAGATATGACTTGGTGAAATGGATCTCTGCACGAAGAATTTCATTGTTTTCCCTGGTGGGTATATGCCATTATATGGAACTCACATGTCACTTCCTAAGGTTGGAAAAAACATTATTGTACTTCATGAAGGGAGAATTTCACCATATATTGAAAGTGTGCCTCAACTGCATGTAAATTTAGTTGAAGAAGATATTGGTGTGTATTTTATATTTCTAGAAGAGTATGATAATCCTGTCACACAACATAATGATCTCAATGATGGTATTTGGCATATGCATTTTGATGGTGCATGTTCTAATGAAGGAAATGGGATTGGTATAGTACTTTACTCTCCTCTTGGTAAAATTCATAATTTTTCTTATAGGATAGAGTTTGCATGTACTAATAATGTGATAGAATTTGAAGCCTTAATGCTTGGAATAGAAAATGCCTTTAATTTAGGCTATGGTCATATTTTTGTTTTTGGGGATTTAGAGCTTATCATTAATTTGGTTAAAAGAATCTATACCCCGTTGAACAAAAAATTAAAGAGATATACACAAGCACTTTGGTACTTAATTTCAAATCTTTTGTATTTCAATATTTTTTTTTAACAAAAATGGATAATATTTATATTAAAAAACCGCTGCAAGGCAAAGTGGGAATACAGTACAAAGAGATGTCATGAGGAGACTAGGCCTCCTTGAGAATCCTGAGTTTCTAGTACTACTTATTACAAATTTGTCCAGTATATTTTTTAAAATCCTTGTTGGTAATTCCAAAATTCCAAAATTTGCAAAAACTAACATCTATCAAATAGCTAAAGATGGAGATTAAGAGAAGTATCTTTGTTTGTTTCTCCTTAGACTGATGCTACTGCCTGTTGGGGATAGTTTTGATCCACTTCCTTTGATCCTGAGGATGGCTCTACATCTAGTTTCTGGCTACTCATTATCCTCCTTTCTCCCAGAATATAGTTCAGCTTCTTAATTTGGCTTTTCATAGCTATGGGAGGGGGTGATTTAAGTGTTTCCCTTGATGTCATAATTCTTGTGCTTGTTTTTCCATCTGGTTGGCTCAAGAGTTTTTTTGTTTGAGCACATGTTTATAAGAAATTATTTTAAACACCCCTCCTCATATTTTATTCTTGTGCAAATCCTATGATGCAAATGATTGCTCTGTTTCCTTATTTGTCGCAGCACATTGATGACTTGTTATGAGTCCCCAATTACAACAATTTCTTGGTTTTGCTCACCTTCTAATGAACAAATCCCCATATATGCTGCATGATACTCTGATTGATTGTTTGAGCAGGTCCCTAAACCCCAAGTGAATGATAATTCTACCTGTCCATTGGAATTAAAGGCTATCCCTCCCGCTCTTGTCAGCCCAGGGTTGCCTTTAGAGGCTCCATCAAACAAAATGATTTTCTTTCCTTTCCTTTGCCTCCAATGCTAGAATTATTTTTCATTGATTCTGAGTTTCCATGTGTCTTTTATTGTCTCCTTGAAGGGTGGATGAATACAAATTATTGGCTTCCAAACTGTGACATTGTTTACCCAGATATGCTCCATTGTATCCATCTTACTCTGGTCACTCAGATTCACTCCTTTACTAATCAGGACATCTGATAAAATATTACAGATGGTGGTTTGGATCCTGCTCACTGGGATTGATGTGTCCTGGATGATTTATTTATTTCGGGATAGCCAGATCTCCCAACAAATGAACTTGGGAATTGCCATCCACACTCTCTAGAAGGTGTTTTTTTTATATTAAAGTTTCCCGAGTAATGCTTTTTCCAATGCAAGAACATATCACTCCATCTTGCGGTTTTAGTGAACCTATATATGATTTATTTAAAGATAATATTCCATACCTGATTAGTGTATGAGAAGTGGAAGAATAGATGGTTTGAAGTTTCTTCATTTGTCATACACAGTGTGCACCGTGTAGACCCTTGTATCCCTCTCCGTTGTAAGTTTTCCGCTATTAGAAACTTCCCGTGCGCCATGATCCAACATAAGGTGTTGATTTTGGGAATTACGTTGCCTACCCAAATATATTTCCGTATCCTTGACGTTGGAGGTCCATTGATGTCTTGTACTAAGTGTTGATATCCGACTTTGATGAAGTATTTTTGATTCCCCTAGATTCTGTCATCTGCTTGAGACTGTTCAATTGGAGCACACCTAGAGAGAAATTTGAAGAGCAACAATACTTGAGGAGAGAGGGCCTCTGGAGTGGGGAGATGCTTCCATCCTACCCATTTCCCAATGGGTGACCATAGAGAGATATCATCCAGTTTAGATATGCCATTGCTGAGTCCTCATTTCTTAAGCTCTTGCAATTCTTCATTGGTTCCTAATGGCGATTTTCCCATTATACTGTCTTCCCAGAGATTAATTTGTTGGACCATTACTAGGCTTCCATGAAATCTTGGATTGAATTAAAGAGGCCACTACTTTGAGAATTTTCCAAATAGTCAAGCCTTTGATTTCTTGAAGAGGGGAGTCTAATCCTCTCTTACGAGGTCCTATGAAATAGTTTCCCCAAAGGGATTCTTTCCATCACTCGATATTTCTTGTTACAAGTCTCCATAGAATTTTTGTGCCCAATGCTATGTTCAGAAGGGATGGGTTCAGAATTTCTAGTCCACTCTTTTCTTTCTTTGATCGTATTGTTTCCTAGTTCACTAGATAGTATTTCTTAGTGTTTGTTTTTCCTCCTTCGCAGAGGAATTTCCTGATGGTTCTGGCTATTTTATCAATGATTTTTTTTGGGGATAGAATGGATGAAAATTGATAAATGACAAGTGATGACATCACCGATTTGAGGAAGATTATTTTTCCTACTGGGTTGAGCCATTAGGCTCCCCATTGAATTATATTTTTGTTCATTTTGTCAAGAATTGGATGCCATGATTGCGAGCTGATATTGGCATACTAAGATATGTAAAGGATGACCATTTCTCAGAGTATGGAAATCCAAGGATGTTTGAGATTACCTGTGGATTACTTTATTTTATGTTCCACCCATATATCTTGATTTTATGATTGTTGGTACTTCCACCAAATGCTTCAAGAAAGTGATCCAACATTGTTTTAAACGTTCTGGCTATTATTGTTGAGGCGATTCCTAGGAGGAGAGTATCATATGAAAATTGGGAGTAGTTAATTTCCTTGACACCTCTTGCAAACTTGATTCCTATAAGCCTTCCCATTCATCTTTCTTGTTCCAGTTTCATGCTTAAGGTTTCTTCCATTAAAATATAGAGTAGAGGGGACAAGGGACAACCTTGTCTAAGTCCTCTGCTTAACTAGAAGAAAGAGATTAGAATTCCATTTACCATAGGGGAAATCCATGGTGCTTTGATACATGCTTGGATCCATTTGACAAAGTGTTTATTGAAACCAAATTTCTTGAGGACATTTAGAGGGAATGAGTGTTTTCCCTGGTCAAAGGCATTGGCCATATCAAGCTTGATGACCATTCCTTCCTCTTTCCTTATTCTACTGTTATGGATTGATTCTTGAACCAAAATTGTATTATCTATTATTTTTCTGTGTGACATGAAGCTTCCCTGGTTTTCAGATATCAGATTAGGAAGCAATGGATTGATTCTATTGTCTATGATTTTGGTAATGATCTTATAGGATGAGTTGCAAAGGGAAATGGGGCGAAATCTGGAGAAAGAGGAGGGATTGACTTCTTTAGGAATAAGGGCTAGGAAGGTGGAGTTAGTAGCTCCTCCTACCTTTTTCATTTTTAAGGTGTAGTTGATCGTTTGTTTAAGATCACATTTTATCATGTCCCAAAAATATCTAAAGAAATGGATCGAAAAACCATTTGGCCTAGGAGATTTATATTGTTCAAGACTCCATAACCTGCACAATTTATTCTTCAGAGACTCCATCTTTCAATATTACTCACATTAGAAGAGATTTAAATTCAATGGCAGATAGGTTAGTTGTTTTCACAACTAATCCTACAAGGCAATTGCTCCCTAAAAGACCAGATTTTACTTTCATGTTTTTATGTCACCCTCATTTTCCTGACAACATTGAATCTTGGAAAGTATTTTTTGATGATGAAAGCATATGTTCCTTCTTACATGATGAGCCTCTTAAGAAGAAGGAATTTGCTTCTTTAGAAGAAAACAAATATCCCAAGGGACTAACCCATTTGGAAATCTCATTTTCATCAAGTGATGTGAGTACTCAAAAGAAAGGCTCAAAAGAGGAATCAAGAAGAAAAATAGGAGAAACTATTCCTATGAACATTAGGACTCAAGAGGATCCAAAGATTTAAAAAATTGGAGTTTATTGTTCAGAACAAGTGAAACAAAATTTCATGGACTTGTTTCCTGAATTTCGTGATTTGTTTGCATGGTCCTACAAAGATTTGCGTGGTTTTGACCCAAGTGTTATACAACATGCAATACCTATCAAAGAAGAGGCAAGGCCAGTAAGACAAAGGCAAAGACCAATTAATCCCGCAATCGAAGAAACCGTTAGAAGGGAGGTTAATAATTTGTTAGCTGCCCATATAATATTTCCTATTAAATATTTAGAGTGGGTAGCAAACCTTTTTCCGGTACAAAAAAAGAACGACGATATCAAATTATGTGTTGATTTTCGTGCCTTGAATCGGGAAAGTGTGAAAGACAATTTCCCACTTCCTATTATGGAACTAATTTTATAGCAAGTGGAAAGATCATAAATGATGTCACTCCTTGACAGTTTACCAAGATACAAACAAATACGTGCCAAGAGAGTTGACAAATAAAAACTAATTTGACCACCCGTTGGGGCACCTTTGCTTGCGAACGAATGCCTTTTGGCCTAGTCAATGCAGGTGCTACCTTTCAGGGAGCTATGCAGATAGATTTTGATTATCTTATCGGTAAAATAATTCAAATTTATCTTGACTATCTAACTGTATATTCTAGAATCCGAGAAGATCATTTTTATCATCTTAGACAAGTTTTCCTTCATTGCAGAAAATTCGGTATTTCATTAAATCCTACAAATTCAAATTTTGGTGTGATTGCAGGAAAATTGCTTGGACATATTGTATTAGACTATGGTATTAGTATCGATCTGGAGAGAGTCATCACCATTCAAAATCTCCCAACTCTAACTTCAAAGAAAGAAATTCAATCATTCATGGGTAAGATTAATTTCGTAAGGAGATTTATATCTGATTCTGCTAGAATGGTTAAACCCATTCATAATTTGTTGAAATAAGACCAAGTATTTTCTTGGAATGATATTATTGAAAAGGATTTTGTAGATATAAAAAATTCTATTAGTTTTGCACTTGTCTTGGCAAAGCTTGATTTTTCAAAAGATTTTATCATATATACTAATGTCACTAAAGAAGTTATTTTTGCAATTATTCTTCAGAAAGATGATCATAAGGATGAACACCCCATAGCTTACATGAGCCAAATATTATTTGATGATGAATTTAAATATTCTTTAATTGAACAACATACATTTTCTCTTGTCAAAGCTATTGAATTTTTTTGTCATTTCATTATTGTTAAGCACATTGAGGTAAAAGTCCCTTTACCTACAATCAAGTTTCTATTATTGCAAAAACATTTATTTGGAAAACTTTCACATTGGCTTGCCAAAATACAAGAACATGAATTCACGATTACTACTTAAAACACAATTAAGGGACGTGGCTTAGCTCTACACCTAACTTAGCATCGTGAATCAGGAGATACTTCTTGAAACAATGATGATACTTTATCTGCACTCTTCTTAATTGAATACAACAATCTTGATCTAGCAGGACATCCCTGGTATTAGAACGTAATTTATTATTTGCAACATGAAAGACTTCAATATTGAGCATCATGAGTGGAGGAAACTTTGTCTTGAAGTTTCTAAATATTTAATTTTGAACACTTCACTCTTTTGTAAGACTACTAATGGACTACTACTACTACAATGCATTGATAATATAGCAACCTGTTGGCAGCTAATTCACATTTTTCATTGTCTCATAAGCTGCCTACACCAATGTTTCACAAACATTGATTTTTCGTCGCAAAATTCAAATGAACGATGAATTTATTCTTTGCGCCTTTTCGCACGTTTGTCTTCGCTAAGTCTTCACAATTGTA
>SNQJ01S0026557.1:45665-62716 GCA_010110895.2 Picea sitchensis
ATCGCGATTTCGGGGTTTTCGATGTCAAGTGAACTTTGCGTTATGAAATCCCGATCCCCGAATCTCCGATGACTTATCTCCCTTGCAACTTCTGCAGATCTGACGGCTATTGTTCTTTCGGGAAATTTGAATAAGATCCTATGGTCACTGACTCTTCTCCTCCCGATTATTGCTGCGCTGCTATTCATTGCTATTGTCATCACTGCAGCCACAACTGTACTTGCCATCAATGATAAGTATACGCTAATTTGCTTTCTGTTAACTGAAATTGCCAACACCAACAACAACAAACCAACAACAACCCCCACAAGGAAGAATGGGAAATCAGAATGGAGGAGAGAGACTTCGAGGACGTGCATAAGAAGGAGAAAATGCATATTTTATTCTTTGATGGGGCCTCCAAGGGAAACCCATTCTTAGCAGGGGCAAGAGGGGTCCTGGTAAACCCTAGCGGGGTCCCGAATTTCAGCTTTTCTTGGGGACTAGGAACAGAAACTAACAACAAAGCAGAAGCACTAGCCCTCTGGCAAGGTCTCCACTAAGCTATCAAGCACAATATCCAGGACTTGGTCATAATTGGGGACTCCCGACTAATAATTCAAGCCCCAATAAGATGTAAGAGCATTAAGAATGCCCATATCCAACAAATGCTGGTGAATATCCATCTCCTCCTCAACAAGCTTAGAACTTATAGAATTTTCCACGTCCTTAGAATTCTGAATGTTAAAGATGATGCAGAGGCTAATAAAGGTATCCTAAGCAGGACAGGAACCATGCACCTTAACAGAACCATCAATGAAATCGCAATACTGTAAGCCAAGGGGTCATGACAAAAAGATGACGAAGAGGTGATTTGACAAAGCAAGTTGCCACAGGTTTGAAGGTATAGGTGAGATCTCGAGGCCTGGCAAGACACAAAGATCCTCTGGAATGCATGCCAGGTGAATCATTTGGTCGTTGAACCCGTTAGGATCACCCATCACTCCAGCGCGACGCCCAAGCTGCCAAGATCGAGCGAATCACTTGGGAGTAGCGGAGGCAAAGCTCTCTAAGTTTAAAAGAGGATTAAGGGAAGGGAATGCGCATTCCAGGAACCCGTGGAGGCAAGTAAGGCATCCTCACAACGAACGGTTGATTAGGGACAGGAGGTGAGCGCAAGGCAACAACTTCTTAGGCATCCCACACGAAGCAATGGCGTCCAGCTCGGGCAACAATCCCACGTCTGAGGAACGACTGAAGGCGCTGGAGGATGGCGTGCAACACCTCAAGCAGCTGCTACAAAACAAACTCGATTTTCTTGAGAATATTGACATCGATGCAGGAAGAAGGTTGGAGATGCTCGAAGCAGATATCACTTCCACCAAATTCGGACTCTCAGAGGAGATTGGGAATCTTCATCAAACTATCAAGGGGCCAAAGCAAGATCTGGAAGACCGAGTAACCCAACTGGAAGAGAAAATGGCACAATTGAACAAAGATTGGCAGAAGGAGCAAATTCAGCCCAAGAAGGGTGGGTCCAAGTAATCTGGAAGGTCGCTTAAGTCTAGGACTGGCTGCATAGAAATAACGTTGCGAAGAAGGCATTTTGAATCTGTTATGTTTAATTCCATATAACCAGGTAGAAAAATGTTCCTCCTGGTCTTGTATCTGGTTTTCTGAGCATTGCTCACTCTTTGTGTACCAACACCTGTGGCTCACCACAACTTTCCTTTATCAAAATCCATTATCCGTTTCTGTAAAAAAACAACAAAAACAACTCTCATGAATCTTTAATGGCATAAAATGTCATTACAAACAGGCCCTTAGGCTTACAAATGAGTAACTAATACTGCTCCTACTCTCTCTAGCCTCTCTTGGCTCATGAATCCAACACCCCTCTACTCCTGTACCATGAAATATATAGCACTATAGGTCCTTTCCAGCTCACCAATTCGAACTCCAATCCCTTTGCCAAAATAGAAACATTTACAAACAAAGAATGACATGTTTTAACTAATTTCCTGCTTTTCAAGAGGCAAAATTATGAAAAATAGGATTCAAAATGCCACTTGTAATTATCAAACTATAGCAGTTGTGTAAAATATGATAACAATTTTTGTATATAAGCTTGTTCTAAAGAATAACCTCTCTCGGTTTCTTTAAATTCATCTCTAGCTAGCTGAAATACGTGTCGCAAAAACATGTCTCAAACAGTAAATCATGAAAACTGAAAAAATAGGGCTCAAAGATTCTTTTGAATCTCCCAATCCGTCACACCTATGTGAAAAATGAAAGAGGATAATGTTCATGGGTCCGTTCTTGACAATAACCTTCTTTGGATTTTGAAAATTCATCTTGGTTCACCCGTAAATCCTCCTGGAAGTTAGCTGGTCAAAAATACAAGTTCATCAGTCTTAGAACAGAGATTCCGTAACACAGTCCTTAGCGCATTTCGTAGCATCTGTCTAAATTTGCATCGCCTGAGCCATTTCGTAGCACCAAAGGAAAATCAAGTAGCCAAACCCTTCCTGACCTCCAAACAAGACAAAAAATCTTTTGGAGTACCTCATGGCTATGAGGTTGATGCTGGTAATTTCAGATTTGCACTTAGATGCCTGCAAGCTACTTAACCTCCAACCCTCTTCCTTAACTAGTTTGCAACACTAGTTCGTAGAGGCAACTCAAATATAGCTTACACACTTCGAGGAGGCTATTAGTTGATGGTATGACACAATCCCTGAGAATTTATTTAAAATACAAGCTCTGAAAACAATAAGATCTTATGTGTCATGATTCTTTAACCCTACAATTCTATGTGATAACATCTGGCTCCACAAGGGATGGCATGCTCCCTGTGAGCTGCCAAGAACATGCAGTTTAGTGCCTTATCCATTCCATATCTGCATACTATATCCCTGAAAATATCTCTGCCCCTTATTGAAAAATAAAAACATTGTCATAAGCTGCAAACTGAACTCACACTGTAGACAAATTCAAACTGAAAATCACATGCTCATGGAGTGAGCTTATTTATGTACATCAACCTACACTAATCTATCTCGCTGAGCTTCTTTGCTTAATTGAAGTCATACTTCCAATGCAGCCATGCGAGTATCAAACTGATGAAAACAACTCCTTTCATGCTATGGTTCAAAATAATTTTCAAGTGATATGAAGCTTGCAGCAAGAGGTTAGTAAGCAATGGATACTTACAACTATGATCTGAAATCATACCAACAACTGGATCATTAGAAACCTTTGAAAAATATAACTCTATGTAAAAATCCACAGGATCATGAAACTTATGAAAATATATTTCTAGTTGGTTAAGAAAACCATCTTGCTCCTCTGTGAAGGCTGATTCATCAATAAAATGATGGTCCTCGTATACTTTACATCTACTCATATGTTGTTTGATGTTTGTTGCAACTGCATGTATAGAAATTATAGACATTTCCTCGTTGATCCATGGAGTTTTCTGCTCATCAATAGGTGATAAAGAGAATTCCAACTACTGCTACAATTCTCCCCTATCTTCTTCATTATCATAACTGGTTGGCTGTTAATAAGCTTTGTATGTGCTTTAGTAAAGATCTGCTCTTTATCATTTGAATACTCAAAGGAAACAATTTGATTTTCATGACAACTTAAAACAATAGATACATTTCATACAATGTCAAAAGTATCTACATCCTGGCCATCACTTTGAACATCATCAACCTCTTGATCATAATTAAAAGTGTCATCTACTGCAACATACTCTTTAAGACTATTTGATCCTTTACTCAGCAAATCAAATTCATAACAACATTCTTGATAAAGGAAATCGACTGCAAAATTCTCTTTGCAAAACAAACGAATGCAGCATGAAAATGTCTTAGTGAAGTAATACAAGCAACTAGGAGTGATCTACACCAATCATGAGCTGCTCCATCTAAACAGTATGTAAACAATTTGATGAGGAAATCTTCAAAAGGCTATGAAATTTGCTGGGAAAGAATGCCTTTCAACCATGCCATTACAACCTGTTCTCACAAACTTTCCATTTTCAAAGCGGGGATTGGATTTTATTGGCCCTATTAATCCTCCATCTTCAGTAGGAGAAGTTTTTGTTTTGACAGCCACAAACTATTTTACAAAATGGGTTGAAGCTGTCCCACTTAAGCATTCAACAAATGTTTAGGTAATTTATTTCCTTGAAGATAACATTTTTTCCATATGTGGTCTTCCATTGGAAATTATTACAAACAATGGCCCCACTTTCATTTCTACTAAGCTGACCCAATTTTTAGCTAAATTGGGGCTTAAACATTTCACCTCATCAACTTATTATCCCCAAAGAAATGGGCAGGCTGACTCTACCAACAAAAATCTAGGGAGAATCATCAAAAGGCTCATCGAAGATAAGCCTTGTCAATGGCACACTCTCCTCACTTATGCCCTTTGGGCATATGGAACTATTGCCAAGGTAAGCACTGCTTTCACTCCTTTCCAGCTTGTGTATGGTCAAAAAGCCATCCTGCCTACTGAGCTAGAACTCTCTTCCTTAAGGATGATGCTACAGATCGAAGAATTAAATTCTTCTGATGTTTCACAAAGGATAAATGCACTGTTAGCTTTAGAGGAACAAATGATCTTTTCCCTGGAGAATATAAAAAAGAGACATAAGACTGTTAAGAAGTATTTCAACAAGAGTGTCAAAACTGTCAAATTTAAAGTCAATGAGAAGGTACTGCTGTGGGATTCAGCAGACACTGATAGGGGAAGACATTCAAAATTTCAGAAATTATGGCTGGGTCCTTTCAAAATCACTTTTGTCCTCGATACTAACTCTTACATTCTAAAATATTTACACGAGCGATTGTTCTCCTACAACACTAATGGTTCTCACTTGAAACATAACATGGAACCAACTTGAAAAGTTTTAACGTTGTTTGGATTTTCTGTATATTAGTAGGTCTAGCTCTGCTTCCATTTTTCCGCTGTTTTTCATTTATGCTTTTACAGTAGTTTGACTTCTTCTTCCTTCTTGATAAGTTTCCTGCTGCTTTTACATTTCTGTCATTTTATTTCTGTTGTTTTAAATTTTGTAATCTTAATTCTGTCATGATTTTATTGCTTTTTCATCTTTTAGTTGATTTTTTGTCAAGAATAAGATGTTGGATCAGTTCTTCCACAATGACACTCTTGCAAGGTATTGTTAGTCAATAACAATCAATCTTACACGGCTGTTATGATGTTCCCCCTGAAAGCACACTTGAGTTTGTTATCTGCTTTCATTGTTGTCTTTTAAAGAAATTGGTTATCTCCTACTTCTGCTTTCCATTTCTTCATCCATTTGAGAGTTAAAAGAGCAAGTCCATAATTTTTTCTCCTTGAAGTACGAGCAAATTCTGATTGAATGATTATGCATACAGGGATAAACCACCCCATACTTAAACATTTTTCATGAGTTATTCCCAAATTCCCAGTCATTTTTCCATTAAATCTGATCACTTCCCCTATTGCATAATCATTCTGGTTATATCGTCTGATCTGTTGTTCTTGGTCTATAAAACCATGTGTTCTGAGTTCTGAATTTGTTGGAAACAAATTTCCCTGTGGAGTTGTGTTGGCAGCCAATTCACATTTTTCATTGTCTCATAAGYTGCCTACACCAATGTTTCACAAACATTGATTTTTCGTCGCAAAATTCAAATGAACGATGAATTTATTCTTTGCGCCTTTTCGCACGTTTGTCTTCGCTAAGTCTTCACAATTGTAAGCATGGAAATTTCTCCTTTTGAGGTCACTTTTGGATCACTATCTGAACTGCCGATATCTTTTGTGTCATCATGCTTATTGCGCCTATCTTTTTATTGATCTTTACATGATCGGCAATGTCCTTCGTTTGGTTTTCATACTGCGATGGATTATATAACTCAGTTTTATTGAAGATATTTGGCCTTGGTTTCTACATCACATGGATTATATAACTTTTTATTGAAGATATTTGGCCTTTGAATTCACATTCTATGAATCACCTGAATTTTAAACTGCATGTCAGTGTTTGAACATTATGGTATAACACTAGCACGCATTTGGTATACTCATTGACATTCTTATATCGATTGTGTGATTGTATTTCATTGAATTTTCAATGCATATCGTTTGTATTGGCTTCGCATTTGGTATACTCAATCTTAGTTTCATAAGATGTATGGATATTCATGTATAAAGCCTATGATTATTTTTGCAACCATTGATATGTTGTTGGTTAAGCTATGGGTATTGGTGGCTACATTGACACATAGTTTGGCATTGATTTCCTTTCGATTGCGCATACACTTACCACTTATGATCGGTCAACCAATTGATGAATTAGGTTATCGGCATACAAGTAGTCATAAATGTAATGCCTCACCAAGAATTAAGCCATTCATCAACTGCCACGTTCATGCTCATTAATATAGTGGGTTCCTGTTTTGCAAAACGAATTCCCAAGGATGATGACATTGCATCTGTTCCATCTCAAGTTGTAAATGCCAAACGTAGGGTTAGGTTGCTTGGATCTGAATTATGTCCGTTTACATCATGTATTTGGATTGCTCTGTAATGTAAATGTGTTGATGTGCATGATTGTGTGGATAACTTCTGATAATGATGTAAGAGATAAGAAGATTGGAATCGCGTTCTTTCCAGATGTGGAATTTTTCCCATCCTTCAAGATGGATTGGATGCATTTTATCTTCTAATGTCATTTTGCAGTACATTGAAACAAAGTTTCTGAATCCACATCTGGTTCTTGATGGACCCATGGATGATATAGCTTTAGATTGAGTGGTTTATATTCAGGATATTTTCTCACCATTGGTACTCCCATTGTGAACTACAGCTGAAGTTTGAGACGTCATTTGCAATATCGAATGAGGGAATTATAGAATACAGTGACAGGGGACGTTATTTATTTGGTAATGTTTTTAGTCCGGCAGATGTGTATTTTATTCCATTTTATGGCATTCCCATTGCAACATTTCAAAGGAATTGAAATCATTCCAGTGCAATCTCACCTGCAGAATTATCGTAGACAAATACTAACCTTTCCCTTTTATCGCCATATTCAAATCGACATGGACTTGCTAGTTAATTCTATTTTCAAAACCTTAGTTGAGTGGGCACCTCCTTTCACTCAAGGTGACATCGGATAGCTCGCAAATAGAGCATTCTCGTACATGGAGAAGGTCGTTCACTTTGCAGATGAATTAGCTTTGTCCAAGAAAGAGGGGTTTTAAGGTTATAGAGTCATTGATGGAGGTGTACAGGCCTCAAAACCTTAATGTTGATCTATTGGCATATTCTCCATCAGCTGGTGAGGCTTTGACTGGTAAGTATACAGATCCTGATTGTATAGCAACAAAGAAAAGGAGGTTTAATTTCTTTCCAGCATACAAGCTGCTGGGCGTCTAGAGGAACCAATTTCCATGTAAAATTGGTTTTAAGAAAGACTCTTACATATATAGACGGTGATAAGACCCTGTGTGGTCATCATTGAGCTTGATCTAAGTCACAAGCAGAAGTGAGAGAAGCACGCACTCTTCAGAATCCTTGGGAATAGATCTCATTCCTAAAATCGTTGTGTTCTACTTATGGCCACAAAAGTAGCCTTCTACTTTGAAGATACAAAGACATTAATAATGGTGATCCTATACCGTTGGAGTGCGTTGGTTTCGATTATGTACCTCTAGTGGAGACCGCGGAGTAGTGTTGTTTTATTGAAATTGATACTCTCAGTTTGACTACGCCAGTAATAATTGATCTCGCATGTTCTCACCTCAAATAGATAGTTGCTAAGATATTCTACTAGTATAGATTACTAAATGAGAAAGATAAACCACATTTAACAAATTAACACCTCAAAACTTGGATAGATTTTTTGTACAAGTCAAAGAAGGGAACAATGATTCTACACTTTGTCTTACTGGAGTGATATCTCAGATTTTTGACAAAGCCCGGATGGAGCCAACATTTTGTGAAACGAAAATTTTAAAGTAATGCACGCACTGTGGAGAGGGTCAGAATGTACGAGAATGCTAGGAAACATATGGTCTATAAGTGAGCTTTACAAAGGAATAATAATGCATGAACTCATCAAGAGATTGCTTGGAGAGTACCAAAATACAGATACCGAGCATGAAGAAGCTCTGTGCAAACTGATAAGAACTATTGGTAACATGATTGATCATCCAAATAAGGACATTGATGTATACTCTGATAGGATGGCACAATATTGGATTTGGAATGTGAGAGATGCAGTGAAAAATCATGGAATTTTGGCAACATTGAGAATCCTATCTCAAGTGCCATTCAATATCAAGGAACTATTTTGCCAATGCTGTTTTCGACTTCCTATTAACTCATTCTAGATATACCTTTGTATATATTTGAGATTTTGTTTTAATTTCCAATTGACAAATTCTAGTTATTCCTGCTTGCCTTTCACTCCAGCAAAGCTTTTGGCCTCTGCTGGTGAATTATTCTTTGCTTCTTAAATTTGTACCAACTTTCTGTTTTATGATTCTTGAACATTTTTCCGTTAGTTTCATTTGATTTAAAAATGTAGCCTCGGGTCTCCTCATTAGGGAATGTATTTTTTTACGATCAACATTCCCTGTAGAGCTAGTCTTCGCTGCAGGACTGTGATTTTAAACATTTTACTTCAATAAAACATCTTTTAACTTCATTGTTTTTGTTCATTTTCTCGTGTCAATTCTGGACTTTATAAATTTAAGAGGAGCAGTTTGAAGATATCTTAGGGATTTCATTTGCAATTTAGTTCTTTAGTTTAAGGGATTTTGGGATAATTCCCATATTTTATCAAACAAATTGCTATTTTTCACAAGGATGTTTTACATTGTGAAAAAACTTATTTAAACTCATGATTTTGTAATGAGACACCTCAAATAGAGAACAGATGGAGTTCCTCAATTCAAACTGAGCACTGGTGTCTTGTTGTATTTCCGTTCAATATATCACTTCAACACTCGCTCTATGTTTTGTATAATCATCAAATTTTGTTTATGGTTTGCATTATGCTAGCTATCCTAACTACATATGCAAAATGATATAATCTTATTGCTTTATCTTATATCTTTCGCTTTCTTCCTAAATCAATAAAGACATAACAATTTCAATTCATTTTAGTGAATGATAGCGCTTGTCTTCTTCGTAATTTGAATCTGTCATGTATAAGCTTGTCAGATAATAGGTTTCCTTTTGCGTAAGTTTATAATCAAAATTGTTGGCGATAATCTTTATGTCTTGTTTTGTCCCTAATAATACTTCAGAAGTAATGTTCTACTTCCAGAAGCTTAAAGGCTAGTCTAACTGCAGAGCCTCCAATCAAAGTCATCTCGCATGGAAAACTTGGAGCGTTTCCAGTTAATTAGTTAGGTGTCTATTGGTTTCAATTAATTAGTAGTTTAGTTAGGTTTAGATTATTTAATTGCAGCCACTGCTTATAAAATACAAAAGACAAATAGATCCTTGGTCAGCCTTTAGGGCATACGAGTTTTGGCAGGGTTTTAATCAAACCAACCGTCCATATTGTATATCGGGGAATAAAAATGATCTTGGTCAATAAATTAAGTAGTTGATTTGAGCTATTATAATCATAATAGCAATGCAGTAGACATATAGCAGTTAGCAATTTGTGTTAGATTAGTTTGTTAGTCTTTAGTTAGTTTTATTAGTTTCTGTAGTTTCCTAGTTTAGATTATTTAGCTCAGATCACTTTCTCTTTCGTTTCCCTACGAGACCTCAGAGCCTACTAACCAGCCAAGTAAACTCGCTGTGGTGGTCCATACCAACGGCTTAAATGTTGACAACCCCTCGACCGGGTTCCACTCTGCTTCGACGGATGGATCGTTTTCTACCACAACGTTGCATTTGTTGATGATAAAAATCACAACGGATTTCTACCGCAGCATTGCTAAAAGCTCATTATTTATGCCAATGATATATGTAATACCAAGAGGGTGGGATCTCCTTGTATATTGGAGGATCATAGATAGTCTTGTTACACATTTTATGCCGTTGTTCGATGATGCTTGCTGTGGTTCTACATGATTGATGGTGAATATTGGTTTTATTTACGACATAATGTATGATGGATAATGCATGTTATGCGTGGGTTTCATTACTCTAAGCTCTAGGATTCCATTATCAATGACTTGTATTCATTGTTATTACAATGCTATTAGCGCCATGATCTATTACATGTTACACCTGTACAAGACACATGTTAGTCATAAGAAGAGATCAAATCAATACAAACAAATCTAAGGAAGGAAACCATGCTATGCTATGCTATACTATGTGCAAAATGAAATTAAAAGGATTACTGTTAGTCCTAACTAGCAATGTTAGTGGCTATATGATTATTATTGAGTTATCCTTGGCGCACTTGATATATCGCTAGTATGTTTTTGAAATGGTTAATATGATATTGGGTGGTGCATTTGGAAAGCAATGTATGTTAGTTTCGATGCATGGAATTAATGGAATGGGATTAATGGTATGGTTTTTTGGTTGGTTGTCGTGTACTACGTAGTTGAATGAGATAGAGGATGGAAGCAACGTAAGGTAAATTCACATCACTCCATACCTATCCCAATGGATGTCACCCTATCTTGGCTATTGATCAATTGTTGTTCGCAGTGGTTAAGCTCTGATATTCAGACGAGGAAGGAACCCACCACCAAGCTCTTTGCATTTTAAGGCCATTTGTTGTTGTGTATGTTTTTCACTCCATCCATGAACTCGCTTCTATTTAAGGATATAGATATTGGTCTAATGGCTGCATTATTTGTTTTATTTAGGTTGGAAACTATGTAAACTCGTGGTGTTTCTCTGAATGGTTTTTTGTGTGTATTCATTGTAACTGGAACATTTGATGGTTGAAGTCGCGATTTAATTAACCTGCTTTGTGTGGTGGAAGTTGTGATGGCTCTTTGTTGTCTCTATGGTTTTTTGTTGGAGGATTTCATTCCATTTGGACTTGTTGGTTGTCCCCTCATAATCTTTGTAACCACACCCGGCCAGATTTGTTTTTTGTTTTGACAAAACGTTATGTTGCATTAATCGATACTCGCCACTAACTGAATTTATGAATCCTAAGAAGTTTGGTGACCTCTAACAGTGCTGCAAACTTTCTTGTGAATGTCTTGGGAGACCGAGCCCCTTTGCTCCTTGAGCTAATTCGAAAACAAAAGTGCGTGACATGTGAGTAAATACCCTCACAAACCGTGGAGTATATAGCGAAGATGTAAGGCAAAGCATTATTCCAATGGGACCGAAGCTTTCCCCTTAATGTAGGGATCCAAATTTTTCTAAGAACCTAAAGAAATTTTGGAGGCCGCCTTCAAGGTTTTGTTATCTTTCGCCTTCGGCAGCGAGACAACCGAAGTTGTTCTCGTTCGGTTCCCCGAGCCGCCAGAGGGGATGCAATCCCAATCTCTTTGAGCTTCCTGATCAGAGTCCAATCTTTCTCGCTACGCATTTTGGGGAGGATTCAAGGCTTCGCCCCGCCGGAGGATCATCCTTTGATCATTGCTTCGGTTCTGGCTTCTGGCCTCCTTTCGAAGGCAGATCAAAACCGCTTTTTATTTTCTAGAGTTGCCTCTTTTGACCGAGTGGCCTTCGGGGCTTGGTCTAATGGTTCCTTCCGCTTTGTTTGCCTTCGTCGGTTTTCTACGGGCCGGAAAATTCCTTGACTGGTCCCCGGTTCTCAACGCCTTCAGCTTTATGGCGGTCGGCATGGCACCGAGGTACTGAAAAGGAATCTCGCCAGAGTCCTCTTTGATATGGGATCCAATCCCCCGTGAGAGCTTACTGGCTTCCGAAAGATCTTTCAGGTTAACTCAATAAATGCGCGCAATGTGCATAATCGGTCCCTTTCAGCCTCGCTTTGTCCATGTAACGCCTAAGTTTATTTCCGGCTGTCCTCCTGAGATTCTATCCCCCAGAGATGAAAGGGTAGATGAGGCAAATTAACTCCATACCGGAGTCAGGTGATCTCGGCTTTGGGATTGAAGTTAGGAGTCCAGGGTGCTAAGAACAACCCTCTCGACCACATGAAATAGGGCCCAGATCTGAAAACTAAATCACTGTCCACTTTCCTCGTGAAGCTGAGACAAAGAAACCCCTGCCTACTATGAACAGAGAAACGTTTCCCTTTATCGCTGATTTAAATCTATTCGGCTCCATGCTCTCCTGACCGGCCGAAGCCAGCTATAGCCCCGAACTTCCATGAGGGACGCCGCTAGAAGGAGGGCAAGAGGGCAAGGCTGCTCTGGAGTTAGCTTTAGAGAGGGGATCTCCTCCATCTCTTAACAAACTTGGACGCAGAGAGAAGGCTTGGGTTTTGGGGTCTACAATGAACTAACGCCTCGAATAAATGCTTCCAAAGGATCTTTCCCTTCTCGGCGTTTAGATCCGGGGCCATCGTAGCCGACCTCGCAAACAAGTAAGATGTAATGGTGAGCAATACCACTGTACCCACCCGCAAGCAAACCCGTAGGCGATCTCAGGACCTCTCAAGGCAGCCGCCGCGTGGGATTGATCCATACTCTATAAACCCTCTGAAGTCAGCTGCTTAGACGGGTCTCCTCGGTGAACCAAAATATTAATAAACACTACATCCGCTTTCCACCGCGAGCAAACGCCAGCAAAATGGCCGCAACACCGGCCTGCCCCTGGACTAGATCAAGTACTCCAAAACGCTGTGGAAGAAGCTTGGGACTGGTGCCGAACTCTGGCTTCAAATGGCCAGACGCTTCCCTCGCGACCAATACTGTAGAGCGAGGTGGCTAGGGTTTGGGTCTCTACGCCATGACCTGCTCCTCACTTTACCTTTTCTTGCCACAAAGTTCTATATTCCAAAGGTTTAAAATTTTGAAGGACATGGGGTGGGCTTTGATCCACTTATGTGTGCACGGTCACTTATACCATTTAATATAGTATCTCCAGATGCAACCACACGTTCAACCACTACTCCTGCGCGTCCCCATGGCTCCGTGCAGCCTCACGTAGAATTGAATCCCTTGCCTTAGCAGAAAATCCTCGCTTCCACCATTGGATCCAACCCCTTTGGGCCTTAAAATTTGAAGGACATGGGGGTGGGCTTTGATCCACTTATGTGTGCATGGGTCACGATACCATTTAATATAGTATCTCTGGGTGCAACCACACGTTTGACCACTACCTCAAGGTGTCCCCATGGCTCCAGGTAAAGCCCTCACGAGAATTGAACCTTGCCCAAAGGTGAAAAACTCCTCGCTTTCCACCATTGGATCCAACCCCTTTGGGATAAAAGGTGAGTGGGCTTGGCCCGGAAATGGTTAAACTCTCACGGCGAGCCACGCCCTCGCTCGGGATCGAGCACAGGACCTGTCCGTCTTAACGAGAGCGACCTTACCACTACGCCGCCTCCACTGACCTTTACACCCAGTCGTATTTGTTGTTATGGGGTTGCTCTGTAATTTTTGAACCACTTTTGGGCTACTGCATATCGTTCTCCACCTGGTCATGGGTTCATTTTATGTTATTGGTGTATGCACAGTTGGTTATGGTGGCTATTATTCCAAGAGGCTTGCTTTAGGGTTGATTGCTATTACTTGAGCTCTGCATTTATATAAGCATTATTCGGCTTTTGGGGAAAACCACGAGGGTTATGCCCTGCATGTTCTCGGTGTTGTTTACTGGCCAGTAAGGAACCTCTTCTCCTCTGTTCATAGTCTCTCCTACCTGAGGTCGAAATGTCACCCTATCATATGAGTTAAGGGTTATAATGCATATAGTTCCACCTTGCTTGTCTCAAGGGTTTTTCACCTACTGTCGACAAGGTCGACCTCCAGTCTCACTGTGTTGGTTCCATCGAGTGAACCCTTGATTGTTCAGAGCCCGGTTTTGATCAACTGAACCAGTTACACCCTGTCGAGTATTTTGTGATTGTCATGAGTTGATGGGATAGCGGTGACAAGGGTTTTGATTATTGGTATCTAGTCGCTACATTATTTATTATGACAGTTGCATCGATAACTCAACATGGTTTAATTGGTTGATTTGAGAAGTGGTAAATAGGCATACAGTCACTGCCTCCTTTTGTTATAATAGTTGGATTGATAACTCAACATCATTTTATGTTTTGATCGGGAGTAATTGGATATGTGCAGTCACATAAATGCTTCTTTGCGTTATGCATTGGTCTGTGTGTTTCCTACAACATGGTATAAGTTGAAGTGATGGTTGTTGTTACCGTGTGTTTAAATTGCCCGATCAAGATTATTGCAATTTAAAGTATTGATGATTGTGGCTTGGTTGTCCACTGTGTATGATTTATGGATATCGTGCATCATATCGTTTTATTTCACCATCAGAGATGGGCACATGGTTTTTAGTATTATGGTTTCATTGCAATTTAGTTGTTAAATTGGTTAAAGGAATGGAATCATACACGTTTTTAAAGAGCTTGTGTCTATTTTTGAATTGAGGAATTAAATTATGGACAGTGGTGATATTTTTATGTTGAACAGAGTTGAAATGAATGACTGTGTGTTCATTGGAATTTTGTTTTAAATATAAAAGGGAAGAAATGAGAGGAAACATAATTCTTATACAAGATGTTTAGAAGGCATATCGATTTTGAGTATGATGACACTGTGTTAATTAAAAGTGTTTAAGATCTAAATGTGGATAGTGAACAAGTTTTAACACACAATAATGGTTAATTTGACCACAATAATTGTTTAATTAACGTTGGAATAGTTGTATTGAATACAAAATTGTTTTATGGATTACTTAATTGATTTTACGAAAAATATCCGCTCTTTTCCCTACCATTATTTTATTTTTCGCACATTACAATCCCCTCGCCTTCCCATATTCATTATCCACTCCATGTTCCTAAAATTTAATTACAGTTAAAACAATCTCTGTATTATGACAGTTTAAGATCACAGGGATGGATTACAGTGACATATTTTTTGGTTTACATTACAGTTGATTGTTTGTTGTCTGTGAGCAGTAATCATGATCTTTTCCCCTTCATTTTAACATTTTTTTCTCAATACAAACCCTGGCATATCCCAAAACCTTTGTTCACCCCCTGCTCATTGATAACTATTAAACAATTTGTATGGATTGGATTGCATGAGTCTAATATGTTGTTGAGCCAAATTCTATTTCATATTTTAAAAGAGTTGTCATGTATGGTTGTTAAAGAACTTATTTTCTAATCAATTATGCATACATGAATTAGATTTTTCAGCAGAGGTAGCCATGGCAGAGGTAACTGAGGGAGAGGTAATTGGAACAGGGGCCCTAGAAGGCCAAGATTCTCTATACACTTTGATGCAGATGCACAAGAGTTAGGCCAACTATTTCAGGCTAGGTTTTTTAACTGGATTGGGCAAGGAGTGGTCCAACCTAGGCCCGAAAGGCCTCCCTTCCAAGCCCCACAGGTCCCTGGTATCCCCATGCCTCCTCATGTCTCACTACAACCTGAAGTTTCCGAGAACGACAGATAGCAAGAGATTGTCCAGCCGACAGTTGCCCAACATTGTGTCTGGCCTAATTTGTCTTTACCTGCTCCCCCACCTATCAATCAGATTGTCCAAGATGCCCCTATCCATTCACAAGTTCAGTCTTCCCATGCAATCAAAAGGTTGAAAACTGAGGCCCACCATGCCCCTGACAAAGGAAAAACCATTGTTGCCCCTTCCTCACCCTCAAATGACTCTGATAAATCCGTGTCATCCCGCATGCATTTGAGAGATGATTGCTCTCATGTGATCAACGAGATTAAGCCTAAAGGCTCCACACAGCCTAAGGCAAATTCAGAGAGATCAAAAGGTGCCAGAAACAATAAGGGAAGGATTGCCTCCCAGAGTGGAAAATATGGATTTTAAGTTTTATTTATTTATTAATTGTTGAGAACAGTTGACTTCTGAAATTTTGGACAACACACTATTTTTGGATATATGAGTAAAATATTTTGGAAATAATTTCAATTATGATTGAGATAAATTGTCAAATATGAATGTGATGATGGGAGTCACAAGGAGGGATGTTTTTTTAATTAACTAGTTGTGTTATGATTGTTAAAAGCTAAAGGGAGTCACAAGGGGTCGCACCTACTAGTTATTTTTTATTTAAAAACCCTTATTATGATTTATTACTTTTCCCCCTTAACTAAAAAGTTGGTTGAGTTTTAGTTAACTTAACTAAGGAAGTAGTTCAAATACTTCAACCAATTCTAATTTGCTTAAAGGCAAAAGGAAAGGGAGGAACAAGGGGAGAATAGAAGGAGAAGCATACTAAGGTTTTCTCTTTGAGTTTTGTTGAGATAATTCAGTTTTCATTCATTCCTTGATTCATTAGAAGCCTAATTCTTTTTTATGATAGCAGGGTCTTATTGTATACAACAAGATTTAGGGATGAATTACATCATTCAGACACTTGTTTATCGGAGGTGTTGATCTATCTTTGATAGTCTGTGTAGACTTGTCTGTTTGTGAATTAGATTTCATGAATGAAAAAGGCTATTGTGCAGAGTCAAGTGGGCAGCAATCTGTGGCAAGATGGTCCAACTTTTAGAGTTTAGGTTTTTAATTTCTGTCAGAAGTCCTTTTGTATGTTTCAATGAGGATGTCTAAGTTTGAGTTTGGTCCAAAAATTTCTCAAGAAATTTTGTAAAGTGAATGACTCTTTGATGAATTTGAATGAAATATGTAGAAATTTCAATACAAATTAAGTATTTCCTGCGATTCTCCTGATCTAATAATTATATGCCACTGTTAAATACATAATCACTTCTACTAATATTCTTGCGGAAATTAAACCACGAACACAAAGTGAAATATCAAGAACACATAACACAGAAGTTTTTACCGAGAAAGCGTAAAGCTAAAAACCCCACTATCATATATTATGTATATCATGGATCATGAAACAATCTCATACAAAACTCTAATCCAAGAGCTCTCAGTACAATACAATCGTCTCACACTGTCATACAAAACTCAACAAATACATGT
>SNQJ01S0026557.1:71607-81872 GCA_010110895.2 Picea sitchensis
TTAAAAGAGCAAGTCCATAAATTTTTCTTTTTGAAGTAGGAGAAAATTATGATTGAATGATTATGCATACAAGGATAAACCCCCTCATACTTAACATTTTTCATGAGTTATTCCCAAATTCCCGGTCATTTTTCCATTAAATCCCCTCACTTCCCCCTGTTGCATAATCATTCATGTTATATCTTCTGATATCTTGTTCTTGGTCTATAAAACCATGTGTTATGAGTTCTGAATCTGTTGGAAACAACTTTCCCTGTGGAGTCTCCAGTTTGTTGACGATAAAAATTGCAACGAGGATTTCTCCTGCAAAGTATTGCTAAAAGCTTGTTATTTATAAGCTAATGATATATATAATACTAGTAGGTGGGACCCCCTTGTAGATTGGAGGATCAGAGATAGTATTGTTACACATTTTATGCTGTTGTTTGATGATGCTTACATGGTTCTACATGATTGATGGTTAAATATTGGTTTTATTTGCGACATAATGGCATATGGATAATGCATGTTATGTGTGGGTTTTGTTACTCTAAGCTCTAGGATTCCATTATGAATGGCTTGTATTCACTATTATTACAATGCTATTGGTGCCACAATTTATTACATGTTACACCTGCACAAGACACATGTTAGTCATAAGAAGAGATAAAAGCAATATGGAATAAATATAAGGAACAAAACTATCTTATGCTATGCTATGCTATACTATGTGCAAATGAAATTAAAAGGATTATTGTTAGTCCTAATTAGCAATGTTAGTGGTTATACAGTTATTATTGAGTTATCCTTGGCGCACTTGATATACGTTATGGTATGTTTTGGCAATGGTTAATATGATATCGAGTGGCGCATTTGGCAAGCAATGTATGTTAGTTTCGATGCATGGATTAATGGTTGGCTGCTATCATGTACTACGTAATTGAATGAAGGGAGGATGGAAGCGACATGCAGTAAATGCACGTCATGATTTTTGCTATGGTTAAGCTCCGATATTCAGGCGAGGAAGAAACTGCTCGACCAAACTTGCATATTTAAGGCTATTTGGTTACAGGTATGTTCTTTTTGCCCATCCATGAGCTCACTCTATTTATGAAATAAATATTGGCTCGACGAAGTATTGGTCTGTGTTTTTCTTGAGGATGGAAACTATGTAAACTTGTGGTGTTTCTCTCGAATGGTTGTTTGTGTGTTATTCATTGCAAATGGAAAATTTGATGGTTGAAGTCCAGATTTCATTAACTGTTCTGTGTGGTGGAATCCGTGAAGGCTCTCTGTTGTCTCTATGGGTTTTTGTTGAAGGGTTTCATTTCGTCTAGACTTGCTGGATGTCCCCTCACAGTCTTTGTAACCACAACCGGTCGTATTTGTTGTTATGGGGTTGCTCTGTAATTTTTGAACCTCCTTTGGGTTACCGAATATCGTTCTCCACCTGGTCATGGGTTCATTTTATGTTATTGGTGTCTGCACAGTTGGTTATGGTGGTTATTATGCCAAGAGGCTTGATTTAGGGTTTATTGCTATTACTTGATCTCTTCATTTATATCAACATTATTCGGCTTTTGGGGAAAACCATGAGGCTTATTCCTTGCGTGTTCTCAGTGTTGTTTACTAGCCAGTAAGGAACCTCTACTCCTATGTTCATAGTCTCTCATACATGAGGTCAAACTGTCACCCTATCATACGAGTTGAGGGTTATAATGCGTATAGTTCCACCTTGCTTGTATCAAGGGTTTCTCACCTACTGTCGACAAGGTTGACCTCCAGTCTCACTGTGTTGGTTCCACTGAGCGAACCCTTGATTGTTCAGAGCCCGATTTTGATCAACTGAACCAGTTACACCCCGTCGGGTATTTTGTGACTGTCATGAGTTGATGGAATAACGTTGACAATGGTTTTGATTATTGGTATCTAGTCATTGCATTATTTATTATGACAGTTGAATCGATAGCTTAGCATGGTTTAATTGGTTGATTTGAGAAGTGGTAAATGGGCATACAGTCGTTGCCTCCTTTTGTTATAACCGTTGGATTGATAACTCATCATTGTTTTATGTTTTGATCGGGAGTAATTGGATATGTGCAGTCACATAAATGCTTCTTTGCATTATGCATTGGTCTGTATGTTTCCTACAACATGGTATAAGTTGAAGTGATGGTTGTTGTTACTGTGTGTTTAAATTGCCCGATCGAGATTATTGCAATTTAAAGTATTGATGATTATGGCTTGGCTGTCCACTGTGTATGATTTATGGATATCGTGCATCGTATTGTTTTATTGCACCATCAGAGATGGGCACGTGTTTTTTAGTAGTATGGTTTCATTGCAATTTAGTTGTTAAATTGGTTAAAGGAATGGAATCGGGCACGTTTTTAAAGAGCTTGTATCTATATTTGAATTGAGGAATTAAATTATGGACATTGGTGATATTTTTATGCTAAACAAAGTTGAAACGAATGACTGTGTGTTCATTGGAATTTTGTTTTAAATATAAAAGGGAAGAAATGAGAGGAAACATAATTCTTATACAGGATGTTTGGAAGGCATATCGATTTTGAGTATGATGACAATGTGTTAATTAAAAGTGTTTAAGATCTAAATTTGGATAGTGAACAAGTTTTAACAAATAATAATGGTTAAATTGACCACCATAATTGTTTAATTAATGCTGGAATAGTTGTATTGAATACAAAATTGTTTTATGGATTGCTTAATTGATTTTACGAACAATATCTGCTCTTTTCCCTACCATTATTTCATTTTTCTCACCTTACAATCCCCCTGCCTTCCCATATTCATTATCCACTCCATGTTCCTAAAATTTAATTACAATTAAAAGAAACTCTGTATTATGACAGTTTAAGATCACGAGAATGGATTACAGTGACATATTCTTTGGTTTACATTACAGTTGATTGTTTGTTGTCTGCGAGCAGTAATCATGATCTTTTCCCCCTCATTTTAACATTTTTCGCTCAATACAACCCCTCGCATATCCCAAAACCTTTGTTCACCCCCTACTCATTGCCAACTATTAAACAATTTGTATGGATTGGATTGCATGAGTCTGATATGTTGTTGAGCCAAATTTTATTTCATATTTTAAAAGAGTTGTCATGTATGGTTGTTAAAGAAACTATTTGCTAATCAATTATGCATACAGGAATGAGCTTTTTTAGCAGAGGTAGCCAGCAGGGGTAACTGAGGGAGAGGTAATTGGAACAGGGGCCCTAGATGGCCAAGATTCTCTATACACTTTGATGCAGACTTGCAAGAGTTAGGCCAACTATTTCAAGCTGGGTTTTTTAACTAGATTGGGCAAGGAGTGGTCCAACCTAGGCCCGAAAGTTCTCCCTTCCAAGCCCCACAGGTCCCTGGTATCCCCGTGCCTCCTCATGTCTCACTACAACCTGAAGTTCCAGAGAACGATGGATGGCAAGAGATTGTCGACCTGACAGTCTCCCAACATCGTGGCTAACCTAACTTGTCATTGCCTGCTCCCACGCCTATCAATCAGATTGTCCAAGCTTCCCCTGTCCACTCACCAATTTAGTCTTCCCATGCAAGAAAAAGGTTTAAAACAGAGGTCCACCATGCCCTTGAAAAAGGAAAAGCCACTGTTGCCACTTCCTCACCCTCAAATGACTCTGATAAATCCGTGTCCTCCCGCATGCATTTGAGAGATGATTTCTCTCATGTGATCAACGAGATTAGGCCTAAAGGCTTCACACAACCTAAGGAAAATTCAGGGAGATCAAAAGGTGACAACAACAATAAGGGAAGGATTTCCTCCTAGAGTGGAAAATATGGATTTTAAGTTTTATTTATTTATTAATTGTTGAGAATAGTTGACTTCTGAAATTTTGGACAACACACTATTTTTGGATATGTGAGTAAAATATTTTGGAAACAATTTCAATTATCATTGAGATAAATTGTCAAATATGAATGCGATGATGGGAGTCACAAGGAGGGATGTTTTGTTAATTAACTAGTTGTGTTATGATTGTTAAAAGCTAAAGGGAGTCACAAGGGGTCCCACCTACTAGTTATTATTTATTTAAAAACCCTTATTATGATTTATTACTTTTCCCCCTTAACTAAAAAGTTGGTTGAGTTTTAGTTAACTTAACTAAGGAAGTAGTTAAACTACTTCAACCAATTCTAATTTGCTTAAAGGCAAAAGGAAAGGGAGGAACAAGGGGAGAATAGAAGGAGAAGCATACTAAGGTTTTCTCTTTGAGTTTTGTTGAGATAATTCATTTTTCATTCATTCCTTCATTCATTAGAAGCCTAATTCTTTTTTATGATAGCAGGGTCTTATTGTAGACAACAAGATTCAGGGCTGAATTACATCATTTAGGCACTTGTTTCTCAGAGGTGTTGATCTATCTTTGATAGTCTGTGTAGACTTGTCTTTTTGTGAAATAGATTTCATGACTGACAAAGGCTATTGTGCAGAGTTGAGTGGGAAAAAATCTGTGGCAAGATGGTAGAAATTTTAGAGTTCAATTTTTTACTTTCTGTCAGAAGTCCTTTTGTATGTTTCATCTGGGACGTCTAAGTTTGAATTTGGTACAAAAAATTCTTAGGAAATTTTGTAAAGAGAACGACTCTTTGATGAATTGGAATGAAATAAAGGATTGCTCTATGTCTCATTTGTTTTGATTATTGGCTTGGTGTCTTTACTTATGTCTCTATATTTATTTTAGCATCTGTTATGTTCAGAAAAAACACATCAATAATGAATTTTTTAGCAAGCTTTTATTTATAAAAATTCAGCCTAAGCACTTGTAAACAATACTTGTGAATTAGGATAACATTTTTAATGGCTATAAACATAGGGTGATATTCCCGTCTATCTTGCTTTAGCCAAGTAAGATCTGAAAATTCTTGAGTAAGATCATTTCATACCTTTTCCTCAACATTTATTTGGCGACCATACTGGGGAGATCTTCAATATCTCTCTGGTTAATTTTTATGCTTGATTAGCATTGAATACATCTATTTTTTCTGATATTGATTCTTTGACTGTTTTATTTCTTAATGACTGTGCATGTTGCAAGGAAACCCAATATTGAGTTCGGTCTTCAAGATCATACCAACATTGCTTTGAATTTGTTCAACACCATTTTAGACACTGCCAATACTCGTGTTGAGCTTAATAATTCATTGGAAGCAATTGAATGAGATATTAGTGCCCAAGAATGTTGGGAAGTTAGACTTAGACAACGTAGAAATCAACATTAACCTTCTTGTTCCTTCAGTTTTGGCCTTACTTTCATGTCCTTAGACTCTCGTGTTTCTAGAAGAAGAAGAGGCTTATCACCTGAAATTAATCCTATTTCTGAAATAGGAAGAAGGAACGTTGTGTTATCAACCCAACAAAGTGCTCTAAGGAGAGCTTTGTCTGCTTCATCTAGTTCGTCTTTCTCTCCCTCACCTATCATCCACAAGATGGCATCTAGTGGTGGCTCTATTGGCACTAGAAGTGATTCTTCCTCTCAGTCTTCAACTTCCTCAATGATTGGTAGCTTATATAGCCACCATACCCCTGTCCAATGTACCACAAATCCCACCAAAGTCATTACAAAGTATGGGATTTTTCAGTTTGAAGAAGACGCCAAAACCACACTGTGGCATGTGTCCTCTCCTCTTAACCTAACACCTGCTACTTGTCCACTTCCTAAATTCAAAGAGCATCTCCCTAGGTTTTCGGGAAATAACAATGTCACTACAAAAGAACACCTGGTGGCATTTTCTAATGCTTGTCACAACATAGGAGCCAATGACAATGATACTTGCATGCACTTATTCATCAATTCCTTGGAAGGAAAGGTTACGGCCAATTTCTTTGACCTTCCTCCTAAGATTTTGTCTACTTGGGAGGAGTTAGTTTATTGGTTCAAGTCCACCTGTGGGCAATCTAAAAGCCCAGTTGAGTAGTTATGGGAGTACAATAACATCGCCTATAAGGATGGTGAGACCATCAAGTCCTTCAACTTGCATTTCACTAAGTTATACAATCAAATCCCTGAACTCATTCGACCTCAGAACCAAGCTGCTTTCATGCATTACTACAATGCATTACCTTCCCCCTATCGTCATAGGCTTGGGGAAAAATCCATTGATAACCTCAGTTCCTCTATGCATACTTGTTTAGAGTATGAAGAACAACTTGAAATAATAGGTCTTCCTCAAGGAGAATCGGTTAAACAAACATACATGTTCTCCCTCTTAAAGCTAGTGCAAGATATGAATAATTGTATGATAGCGTATGAGAGAAAGGGAACTATCTCACCTCTCACCCTTGGAGCTTCATCCTCTTCTGCACCCGCCTTTAGAAGTCCAATGAAAAATAATTTTCAGCCTAAAGCTATCATGCCTCGAAGTTGGTGTAACTTTTGCGAGGAACACCACGAGGAAACCACATGTGAGGTAAGGAAGAGCTCCAGAGATAATATGTTTGGTAAAAGAATAGAAACTACCATTGCTGTCCTAGATTTTGCAGAGCCAGAAGATGTCATGATCATCAATACTAGGAACAAATCCTACACTCCCAAAGGCAAATATGATCCTCCCCGCAATTCTTCTATCCCAAGCTCATCATCAATTAGCTGCTACGGTTCAGGTTCCTAAGTTTCCTGATAGTCAAGGGATAACTTCCCCTCTCCCCTCTTCCAAGTACAATATTTTGAATCAGTTGTCCAACATCAAAGCAGATACAACCCTTCTGGACATGGTTGCCATCCTTGAACAACAGAGGCATCTGAAACAATTCATGGAAGGATAAGATTCCATTGTAGCCAACCTATCTGAAGAGGTAAATGAATAGGATTCATTTGTAAATAAAGTAGATGTACATAACTTTAGATAACCTGTAAAAAATCCCCCTTTTTATATTTTTGTAAAGATTATGGATAAGATCAGCCATTGTTGCCTCATTGATGGCGGTTCGGGTCCAATTGTGACGTCGAAGATTATTATGGAAGAGTTAGGCTTGTCTTGTACAAATGAAAACGCCAGGAGCATGCTCTCTTATAATATTCTACAACAAATGACCATAGGAGAGATTAAATATGTGACTTTAGTTTTGTGCGCACACCCTAAAATAAGGACAACTCTTAGCATTTAGGTAATTGATATGCCAGTAAGAAATTACTCAATCATATTGGGAAAAGATTGACAAGATTTGACAGGTGGATATCTCTCACTCGACGAGACACATTTATCCATTCCTCAGAATGGTAAGAACATTATAGTCCTTAGAGAGGGAAGGATTTCACCTTACATAGAGAGTTTCCCACAACCTAATGTAAACTATATCGAAGAGGACCTAGGAGTGTATTCCATCTTTGCCGAGGAGGATAAAATTTCCTTGGAACAAATTGATTTAGATGATGGTATGTGGCACATGCACTTTGATGGTTCATGCTCTAGTGAAGGTAACAGAGTTGACATTATCTTGATTTCTCCTATCGGAAAAATCCATAACCTTTCTTGTAGGTTAGAGTTTGCTTGCACAAACAATGTCACTGAATTCGAAGCTTTATTATTAGGCATTGAAAATGCCTATAATCTTGGTTGTGGTCACCTTTGACTTTTTGGAGATTCCGAGCTTGTTGTGAACCTTGTGTTTGATCGGTTAGTTGTTTTTGCAGCTTCTCCTAATCGACAACTTCTACCACACAGACCTGATTGTACTAATGAATCTCTATATGGTCCACATATCCCTGACAATATATAATTTTGGCAGGTCTTCCCTAACGATGAGAGCATCTGTTCTTTCATTCAAAATGAAACTTATAAGCCCAAGGAAATTATATCCATAGAAGATAACAAGATTCCTAAGGGCTTGACTTCTCTAGAGAGTTCATTTTCATCGAGTGATGTAGTCAATAAAGAGAAGCAAAAAGAAGAGGAGTCGAAAAGGAAGGTGGGTGAAACCATCTGCTTGAACATTGGGACACCCGAATCTCCACAGAATGTTAAAATAGGTGCCCAATGTTCTGATGAAGAAAAAATGAAGTTTGCAGAGCTACTTGGTGAATTTCAAGATGTTTTTGCTTGGTCTTATGAGGATCTTCATGGTTTTGATCCTGGTATTATACAACATGCCATTCACATCAAGGAAGGCATAAAACCAGTTAGGCAAAAACAAAGACCTATCAACCCTTCACTGGAAGCAATTATGAGTTGATTTTCATGCATTAAATCAGGCTAGTATAAAATATCACTTTCCTCAACCTAACATGGAAACGATTTTGTAGCAAGTTGCAGGGTCGCAAATGATGTCTTTACTTGACGGTTTTTCCGGTTACAATCAAATCAAGGTAAAAAGGGCAGATAAATATAAAACCACCTTTATTACTCGCTGGGGTACCTTTGCTTATGAACAAATGCCTTTTGGCTTATCTAATACATGTGCCTCCTTTCAAAGAGCTATGCAAATAGCTTTCAATGATTTGATCGGCAAGATCATTCAGATCTACTTTGACGACTTAACTGTTTACTCTAAAACCCGATTAGATAATTTTTGTCATCTGAAAAGAGTTCTCATGCGATGTAGGAAATTTGGCATCTCTCTAAATCCCTCTAAGTCCATTTTCGGCGTTATCGAGGGCAAGCTCCTTGGACACATTGTTTCCGATTCAGGAATAAGCATTGATCCCGAAAGGATTGCTGCTATCGTTAATCTGCCTGCTCCCACTTCCAAGAAGGAGATCCAAGATTTTATGGGGGTGATTAACTTCGTCCATAGGTTTGTTCCAGATTTTGCTATGATGTTTAAACCAATTCATAATTTTCCTAAGCAAGATCATTCTTTTTCTTGGACAGACGTTGTCGAAAATGCTTTTGTAGGAATCAAGAAGGAAATCAGTTCTGCACCGGTTTTGGTGAAACCAGATTTTGAGAAGGAATTCACAATATATACTAATGCTACTAAGGAAGCAGTTTCTGTTATCCTCATGCAAAATGATGACCAAGGTAATGAAAAACCAGTGGCTTACATGAGTCAAAGTTTGTCTGATGATGAATTTAAATATTCTTTTATTGAGAAATATTCTTTCGCTCTTGTTAAATTTGTTGAAATGTTTTGCCACTTCATCTTAGGTAAGAATATGTTGGATAAATTCCCTTTACCTGCTGTCAAGTTTTTGCTCTCACAGACTTATCTTTCAGGGAAGCTTGCACATTGGCTTGCCAAGATCTAGGAGAATGATTTGAATATCGTGACTTCTACCACTATCAAGTGACGTGACTTAGCCCTTCACTTAGCTCAACATGCTGAGAATGGTGAAGAAATTGATGAACAAGATAGTTCCTTATCAACATTATTCATTGATGCATCTACATGTACATAGAATGTCTTTCCCCAGTTTGGAAATACTAATATCGATGCAGTGACCATCTTTTCTTTCAGAGTATCCAGACCGTGTTGACACTCATCGTTCCATTGGTGCTTTGTATCCTTTCTTAGAAGTTTTTCCATTGGTGTTGTGATCTGCGCATATCCTTTGATGAATTTCCTGTAGTATCCTGTGTGTCCTAACGTCGCTCATAGCTGACAGACTGTTTTTGGTGCTGGTAAATTAACGATGACTGCAATCTTTGCCGGATCGACCAATAGCCCTTGTTTGCATACTATATGGTCTAATAGTATCCCAAACGGTGTCCCAAATATACATTTCTTTATGGTTAGTGATATCTGACACTATCTACATCATTCTAGCATCAAGCGTAAAACTTCCACATGGTTTTTCAACAGACTATAGACTGTCCAGTCATCCAGGTATACTTCGAGAAACTGATGGATGAATTCCTTAAATGTTGTGATAATCACTCTGGAGAATATTGCTGGTGCATTCTTCAGTCCAAATGACATGACTATATATTGGTAAGATCCCCATTTCGTCTCAAACGCGGTCTTGTATCTGTCCTCCTATGCTATCTTGATTTGATGGTAGCCTGAGAATCCATCAGTGAATGAGTAAGCTTCATGTCCCCCCACATTCTCTAACACTTCATCCGTGAATGGTGTAGGGAATGGGTCGTGTAGGCATGCATCATTCAACTTCCTCAAGTCAACGCATATCCTGATCCCTCTTCCTTGTTTCTTGTCCTGTACAACCATCGGGCTTATCCATTCTGATTCCTTGACTGGTTCGATTATGCCAACTTTGAGCATCCGGTCGATCCCCTCTTTAAAATTTTGTTTATATATGGGGTTCAGTCTATATGGTCGCTGTCTAATCAGTCTCGCTTCA
>SNQJ01S0026557.1:81882-99077 GCA_010110895.2 Picea sitchensis
ATGGTGTAGGGAATGGGTCGTGTAGGCATGCATCATTCAACTTCCTCAAGTCAACGCATATCCTGATCCCTCTTCCTTGTTTCTTGTCCTGTACAACCATTGGGCTTATCCATTCTGATTCCTTGACTGGTTCGATTATGCCAACTTTGAGCATCCGGTCGATCTCCTCTTTAAAATTTTGTTTATATATGGGGTTCAGTCTATATGGTCGCTGTCTAATCAGTCTCGCTTCAGGTCTGAGAGGTATCTTCATCTCTCCCAGTTCTCCTGCTATGCCCTTCATCTCTGTAAATGTTGTAGGAAACAAGTCGCTATACTCGCGTAACAACTCTGTGATACTTTCTACTGTTGGCTCATCTCAGTAGTCTCCAATGCTAGCTATTTTGGGATGTTCAGTTGTTCCGATGTTAACTTTCTTTACCTTGATTGGTGCGGAAATAACTTCAGATTCTATGGGTGGTCCCTTCACATCTCTTTCGCCTTCTACTTATTCAATCTGAATGTCGTATGGGTCATCTTTGTTTGGTGCTTCCTCCTGTACATGGTAACATGACACTAGCTCCTTGACTGTCTTTTTATTTCGTTGCTACTCTTTGGTAGTAAGTTCTATTTCCGATTCTTCAATGAATATGAATCCTTGGCTCTGTCTCAGGGCTGCATCTATGTTGGGGTTCTCATGCTCGAATGAGAAAGTGACAGTAAAGTTCTGTTGGAATGTCATCCATGTTGTAGTTCCTTTACGCAGTTCCTGATCTGTATACCAGTTCGCCAATGTGCTCTCTAATGTGTGAATGAAGTGGTGAGGCCATTCCTGTGGTGGTGTCATTTTCCACAACGTTTTGCACTCCTCCAAGTGTTTCACTGGTGTCTCTAGTCCTTCATATCTCCATTGTTTGTTGTTTGTCTGTTTTGCGCCGAACCTTATGCGCAGTAACTGCTTACATTGGTACCAGTTTATGATAGTCTCCTTGTGTGCGCCCCACCATCTTGTAGGTGTGGCCTTGAGTGCTAAGTCCAGTACCAGTAGCCTCTGGTTATCTAATACTTCATCTTCATATTATGTCAAGAATGTTTCCAAATCATTTAGTCTGTGGAAACTGGGTGGTTCTTTGATTTCTATACCTATCCATCGTAATGTGTGGTCTATTCTTGCACATCTTCTCGTGGATACTTCTTGTAGTCTCTGCTACTAGTTTTCTAGCCCGATGTATGAATTTGTTGCGCATGAAGTAATGCTATGCCAACTGAGCACCCTGTCTACAGTTGGGTTTATGTAATCCTCCTTGCGCGCAGTTGTTCTGTACAACTGGACGATGTCCTCTAAGTCCAGGAAAGTGGGTTCTACGAACCTCTCCCCTTCTGATGGGTCTAGTGGTGCTATGACCCTGTAATCTCCGGATTCAAATGTCATTTTCTTGTCTTCAAGTTGATTATGGTCTGGTTGTCAAACGCCCAATCCAGACCAAGTAGTGTCGGGTACGGTGTTGTGTCATCTACTATTTCGATGATTTCAAAGTCTGCTTTAGTGCGCACTCCATCAAGATCTATTGTTACTCCTTTCAGTCTCCCTATTGGTAGGACCCTATGTTGGTTTCTAGTTTTAGTTGGACATTTGAGTATCCCAATGTTGGCTCTCCCATGCATTGCCAGGTTTTCTTGGGTAGCACATTCACTTCAGATCCTAGGTCGAGTATGATGTCTCCCATATTAAAATCCTCAATGTTAGCATTCAGTCTAAATTCCCTACTTGTTCTTCTTCTTGTGTGTAGATGATTGACAATTTTCAGTTCTATATTTTGTTCTGTCTCGCTGTTACATTTTTCTAGGATGTTTTGCAATATTTTCACAGATGAAGGATCACTTAACATTTTTATGCATGATTGAAAAAAGTCTTTGATATTACTTACTTGTCCCTTGGGTGGAATTCCGTTGGAATGATCCAATGATAGTGACATTTCATATTCTGGGGCTTCATGGACTGGTTGCATAGTGGAAGTCGACATTGTGTCCACCTTCTGAAATTCTTGTCTGGCTTCCTTAAAAGTCTCCTTTTCTTTGGGCGCGTCGAACTGCTTTCTTGGTTTGGTGTTCTTCTTTACCCATTGGTTATGTGCGGGTTCCTGTCAGACTGTGCCATTTCCTATCTTCGTTCCTCCACGAGTGACTATATTGATGTTTTGTCCATCCTCCCTTACTTCAGCTGAAATCCATTGAACATTCTGATTGTTCTGGTTCCTCTTTTCCTCGATATTTACTAACAGTGTTGGACATTCCTCTGTCTCGTGATCCGATGCATGACAATACATACAAGTCGCTGACGACAGTGGGCATATCCGTGCGTAATGTCCTGGTTTCTGGCAGTTGTGACATGTGATTGGTCCTCTGCCACGTCCGAAACCTCCTCTGGCTCATCCTCCTCCTCGATAGCCTACTCGGTCCCCTCTCGACGCGTTGTACTGTGGTGCCTGATTATACTGCACGGTATTATACTGGGGTTGCGCCAGGTTGTACTACGACTATGCATTATTGTATGGTTGCTGCACAATATTGTACTGTTGCTGCGCAGTGTTGTATGGATATGGGGCTTGATTGAACTGTGGCGTAGCTTGCCGAGTCATCATTTCAGCATGTGCCCTATATGCGTCTGATGTTCTTTCTCGCATCAGCTCCATAGTTCTGCAATCTTTGTCATCGTGGCCCACTGACTTACAAAAGGTGCAATAAGAATTATTTGGAACTATCTGGTACTTCTACATCATCATGCAGTGGTAAGGGTCATGACCCGATTTCTTGCATATTTCACACCATAATCCTCCCTGCGGTAGCGGGTTTGGCATGCCTATTACCATATACTGTGCGAATGTTGGACATTCATTCTTGTGGTGTCCTTCCGTCCTGCATGTGGTGCACCAAACGACTTCTCGTTTGTCGTTGTTCTTATTCTGGTTCAACTGAAATGTTAGGTTCTTCAAATCCTCCTTCAATTCTTCAATAGCTGGGTCTGTCTGCTGGTACTGGTTCTCTTCCAGCTACAAAGCTGCCTGTAGAGCCTCGGCCTGCGTCTGAAACTTCTGCTTTCGTAAGGGATATTTTAGGTCTGGGAGTAGTGAGTTGATAAACAGGTGTCGGTGCTGCATCTCGGTCATAAGTTATTTTAGCTTCCCCTTCAGTCACTTCAATCTCTGGTCAATCTCCCATACAGACTCTCCTGGTTTCTGTCTTATCTCGATCATCTCATTCATTTACTGATCCTCTAAGCTTGGCTTCTGGAACTCATTAATCAATAGTTTCTTAATGTCTGCCAGTGTCCTCGTCGTCCCAGGGGCACTGTTTATGTCTAGACTCATGTACCAGTCTAGTGCACGTTCTCTTAGTGTGATTTCTAGCAACGCAAGTTTGGTATCTTCATCAGTGATCTGTTTTTCCTCCCAGATATTTTCACAAATGAATAAATGCTTCTCAGGGTCTTCGGTTGCTTCTCCTTGAAATTCTGGTAATCTGATAGTGGGATTGTGTCCTTCCAATCTAAATACTGAATTGCTACCTCCGTCGCATGGTGTATATACTTGACTAGTACTGCCTGGACTGGCTCCTTCAATTGTTGCTCCTGCAGTAGATGTACTTCTTGTCATCGCACTTCCTCCGAACTTCGATTGTATAAATGATGGTGTTCTCTTTGGTGTATTGGTCGCACATGGGTTTATGGGTTCCACACTAACATTAATATGGAAAGGATGGCTATCTTCTCCTCCCGTTCTTGGGCCTCTTGTTTTCCGCTCATAGGTTGCTCGAAGGATTTCCTTAATCTGCTTCACAGCCCGGAGATCCTCTATCTGTTCCTCAACGCTTTCCAAGCCCTCCCTCGCGGGTACGACTCTCTTCTTGGTATTAACCTTATATTGGTAGGGTACTCTGCTACGTCATTCCTGATGACTCTAAGATCCACTTGAGCTGGTCATCATCCATCAAGATTGGGTCCAAGAATTCCTCCTCCTTCTTGCCTTTATCCTCACCTTCATCTATCTATCCTCTCTCTGTCAGTGTTTCCCCCCTTCCCCCATGCACGCAGGGAAGTCTAGCTGTCTGAATCCATTGTCATTACCCCTTTTTTATATAACAGTATTTTAATAGAAGTATACAGTGATCGAATGTACCTTCCACAGGGTCTGCGCAGAAATTCCTTCTCTGCTGCACTGTATGACTTCGCTGTGTCGATTGCAAACTCTGTGATGAACCCTGCCACAAGACTGTCAAACCAAAAGTCGATTGCGAGGGTGAATTTGTAGTTCACCTACTGTAGTTGCTCAACCTGTACTGGGGTCCAATCTAGCTGTCGGATCTGATTCGTCGCGTGGTTATATTTCAACCGTAGTATCCGCTCCTGCAGTAGGTGGGGAAAATCACAGAAAAAGACTTCGTGTAAATCCGTAAACACGTATTTATTCATATATTTATGAGGTGTGATGCTAGGGTTTCTATTGTCTTTCTGGGCAAACTCTAGCTCTTTAGTTCTCAACCAGCCTTCGATTTATGCTTTCGTGGGGTTCCATGGTCTCAACATTCCCTTCTAGTGGCTCAACGGTCTTCTGGTTTCACTCATTCCTTTCTTATACATTCTATCTCATCTACTCAGTCCTCTCTTGTTCCTCTTAACACGGCAACAAAACTATTTGTTGGCTTAACATGAACTACTATTTCCTACTACCTGCATGGTTGACCCAGGGTTCAAGTCTTTCAGGGTACCAACAAAGCATAAAACTATCGGCCCTTCTGGTAAACTAGAAGGCAACGTAGCACACAAAATGCATTGCGCAGTCTCACCCGAGATAGCTTTAATGGGTGGCTGCAAGACTCAGGTGTTTATAGCCTAGGATTGAGTATGAGATATGGGATCTGTATTCTGAGCCATTTATTGTAACTTGTGTTACAAACTACTGTTATTCTCTTTTATATTTTGATCTCTGTGGTATCTTTTTGTTATATCCCAACAAAAATTAATCAAGCAATATAATAACTCATTCATTCATTACACACAACACTTAACTAATAAAAGTATGACAAAGATATGCATGCATTCATCACATTACACAAGTATTACTGTGGTTCACCCCCTCCTGGGCTACGTCCACAAAGATTTGGCTCTTGGCTCTCTTATTATGGTAGTTCTGCAATCTCACGCCGTGCACTTACAATTCTCCTTGTATGGGTAAGATCTCTATCAGGCGAACTAGACCGCACCAGGCTCCTCGGCCTGCGATCTAATCCTCAAGATCTACCTTCTCTCCTCCTCTCTAGCTCAATCACTTTACAAAAGTGGTTCTCTAATAAATAACATTACATAAAAACAATCAAACCTTCATGGGTAGCAAACCTAACCTAACAAAACTCTTTTATGATACCTCGGTATCTATATTTATATCTATCGGGCTCTTCAACTATTTACACAAAACCTTACAAAAACCCTAACCCTACTGTCATTAGGTCTTCCTTCTCTGCATGTGTGATTTTCTTCCTTCCAGCTGTTGCCTCCTCCTTGCATGCGCATGTGTTGTGCTTCTTGCCAGTTGTCGCTTTCCTCTTGCACACTTTCTTTCCCATGATTTCTCTTCCAGCTGTCATTCTTATTTGTGCACGCTTTCTTTCCCACTTTGGCCTGCTTCCAACATGTTCTTTTGGGCCAACCATATTTATGGAAACATCATGTTATATATGAGTCTAGGCCTCACATTGTTATTATTACTTTGAACAATAAATTGTAGAGGATACTCGAAGCAGCCCCACCTAGTGCTATTTCCTTGATCTCTACCAAGCAATGTAGGAAGGTAATCTCTCAGACCAGGAAGTTTGTCTTCTTCATGATTCTCTCTCAGAGTGAGAGAAATATCGCAGCCACATCCAGGGCCTCTGCGGTTGGCCTCTCCACAGAACAGGGGAAAGTAGATAAGGTTGTGGAAGAATACTTATATATCTTCTCCTCACCTACCGGGGTACCTCGACACTATTAGATCAAGCATCCCATCGATCTGACCCTCGGTGCACCACTGCCCAATGGGCCAGTCTACCGCCGCTCTCTGTTAGAGAATGAGGAGATAAAGTGGCAGATCCAAGAACTTCTGCACAAGGGCCACATCCATCCCAACTCCTCTCCTTGTGGGATCCCAATCGTGCTGGTGCAGAAGAAAGATGACACCTGGAAACTTTGCATTGATTACCGAGCCCTGAATAAAATCACAGTCAGGAACCGGTACCTGATTCCCCAAATCGACGACCTCCTTGATCAACTCATATTGGCCAATTACTTCAATAATATTGATATAAAGTCGGGATACCACTAGGTCCCAATAGAATAGGAAGATGTATGGAAGACTACCTTCAAGTAAAAATAAGGTCTTTTTGAATGGCTAGTCATCCGCTTTGGTTTTAAAAACGCTCCGACAAATTTCATGAGGATGATGGAAGATATATTGCGACCATTCACTAATACTTTTGTAGTGGTGTATATGGATAACATCCTCATCGACATCAAGACTTGGGTGAAACACTTGCAACATATTCAACAGGTTCTGCACACCCTGTGACAACACAAGCTATATCGCAACTTGGAAAAATGATCCTTCGGCATGGACATGGTCCATTACTTGGGATACATAGTTGATTAACATGGTGTACATGTGGATCCAGACAAGATCTAGGTCATCCGTGATTGGCCATCCCCTACCACACTCACTGAGATTTAGAGCTTCTTGGGCCTTGCCAATTTCTATTGCAGGTTCATGTTGGGATTATCCCATATTGCATGGGCCTTCATCCAAGTAACCAGGAGTGGTGGTAAGGAAAAAATTGTGTGGGGCCTGTCCCAACATCAAATATTCGATGATTTGAAGAAGCACTTGTCCTCAACCCCAATACTTTCATTACCAGACCTGCAACAACCCTTTGAGATCGAGAAAGATGCTTCAGACTATGTTGTGGGTGTTGTTCTCACTCGGCACGACAACCCTGTGGCCTATCATAGTGAGACACTTTCAGATGTTGTCCGTAAGTACCCTACTTACAACAAATAAATTTACTTCATTGTGAAAGCCTGTCGCCAATGGAGACACTACATTCTTAGGAAGGAGACAATCATCCACACTGATCATAAGCCACTGCAGTTCATGAAGACATAAGGCAAATTACAGAATGACCGCCATCAGAAGTGGTCCACATACCTGTAGCAGTTCCACCTCAAAATCAAGTATAAAATAGGAAGTACCAACCGAGTCGTTGATTGACTCAACCAACCTCCAGTCGTGGCACTCACCACGGTGCTAGACTCTTGTGGCCATGAGACCTTTGGATGGCCCCACCTCTATGAGACAGACCCTGATTTCACCACCACCTACCAAATTTTGGGCGCAAACTCAGTTCTAGCTAATTTCCATCTTCAAGATGGGCTGTTGTGCCATCTAGGCCATATTTGCGTTCCATCAAGTGAGCGAGCGAAGATGACTTGGGTATCCCGCTACATTTGGGTGGCAGGACACTTTGGTGTCAAAAAGATAGTGGCATTAATATAGAAACATTTCTACTAGCCGAAACTTTGACAGGATGTGGGCAAGTATATCAGGTCTTGCACTGCCTGCGCTATTTCCAAACTGACCATTAAGAAACAGGGCTTGTACACCCCTCTGCCTACTCCTAACAGACCATGGGAATCCATCTCAATGGACTGCATGTTGGGCCTTCTGTCCACCAAGAGGGGAAATGATTGTGTTTTTGTGGTTGTTGATCGATTTTCTAAGATGGCGATTCTGGCCGCCTGTAAGAAGGGCATCACAATAGATGCCACTTACAAGATATTCTTTGAATGAGTATGGGTACATTTTTGAATCCCATAAACCATTGTCTCATATCAGGATAGTCGGTTCCTCAACACATTTTGGTCGAGCCTCTGGTCATTACTGGACACCATGCTCACCAAATACACTGCTTTCCAGCCCCATACATATGGCCAAACTGAGGTCGTCAATCGAATGATCATGCATATCCTGCACATGTACAATTCCAAGCACCCCCGCACATGGGATGAGAGTCTTCCCTATGTTCAACATAGGTACAACCAAGCCCTACATAGCTCAACCGACCATATCCCCTTTCAGGTGGGGTTGGGATTCCAACCGTTGGGTCCCATGGATGTTGCATTAACCCTTGAAACCACCTCGACCGACTCATCCCTTGCTCCAACTAAAGTTGACAAAACCACCCAGTTCATTGAGAGGATCCAACACATCCGCCAACTTGTTTAGGATATTTTACAGAAGTCCAATGCCAAGTACAAGCAATGCCATGATCAACACTGGGTGCCACATAAGTTTCAGGTGGGAGACAAAGTTTGGTTGCACTTGCAGAAATAACGCCTTACATGGCCTCATCAAAAGCTTATCCCACACCTTTATGGAACTTACACCATAACCAAGGCTATGGGTAACAATGCTTTTGAGCTCAACATTCCCCCTTTCCTTGACCTACACCCAATGTTCAACGTGGCTCTCCTTCGACCATATTTCCCACCATTATTGGACACCTCAGAGATAGTAGAACATTTGACACCAACAGAGCTCAACCCTGACTGCATGCAACATGCATCCAATGATCATATTGTGGACACACAGGTCAAAGGCACTCGACAATAAATGATCCAACTTTATCGAGTTGTGAAAGCAGGGCAACTCCTGCACCAAGTCAAGTGGCTCACCCGAGGCCAAATTCAACAGAAATTTCCTCATCTGATGGGGGAACTCAATGCAATGGATACCATTTCTTCCTAAGGGGGGAGTATTGATCCAGATGGATTTCAGTGGCCTCACACCTATTCCAATTGGTTCATTTTGGCAGTTTTCTAGTTTGGCAGTGTTTTTCCTAGTTTTTGGGTCCTCGACTTTCGGGGTCGTTTTCAGGCCCTAACAACGTTTTTAGGGCTCGCCACAGTTATATTGAAAATATAGTCTAATTATGATGGAAACATGTGCAGTCCTCGGATAGACCTTTCCAATAGGATATCGTGCACCTAAAACGACGATCGTATGCAAAAGTTACGACCCCGGGAAATTGGTGTACTAGCTTACCCCAACGGGGCCCACATGAATTTTGGCGCTTCATCTCCTAGGGTTAGGTTTTTGGAATTCATGTTTATTGTAAAAATTCCTTCAAATCCTCATCGTACTCATCTTCTTGTGAATGAGCACAACCGTCACATCTCTTCTCAGAGATAAGCCACCACCATTCCAACAAGCTTGTTTTTTGTTGCATTTTACAGTTTCAGCTTATTTCCTTATTGAATAGAAACCCGTTTTTCTATATCTCTGTTATTCTGTGTTAAGCATATTTTAATAATAATATGTATTCATTTTTTTGTACTCATAAAATTTGTATCAGTGGTATCAGAGCGGTCTTCTCCTTGTCGTTCTTAATGCATGTCCCCAACGAGGTCATGGTACAAAGAATCGGGTCTCGAACTTGTTTCTCTTGTGGAAAAAATATCATGCACGCCCAAGTGACCTCTCATGGCAGGAGAAAATAAAGACGACGAGACATGATATCCTTTCAAAATGTTGCTCAAGGAAGCCCTCATGCAACAGAGGAACAAGATGATGGATAGTTTTGCGCAAATCCTTTGGCAACTACCAACATGCGACGCATCTTCCTCAAGTGGATGCACCACCCCCTTCAAGGTACAAATAAACTTTGATATTCCTATATTTGAAGGTCAGATACAAACAAATGCTATAGACAAAATGGTTGAATCTACTAGAAGGGCATTTCTCTCTCCATAACTTTTCGAATAGAGAAAATATTACTTTTGCGCTCCTCAAAGTTGTTCCCCATGTCAAATATTGGTGGGAAACTTTCTGTGAACAAAAGAAAACAGATGAACCCTCATTATTTAAAGTCACGGTCACTTAGGAGTTCTTCAGGGATTCTATTAAGGAACAATACTACCCTGTTGTAAGTTATGATGACCTGTATACAAAATGGACCACACTGCGGCAGGAAAGAGACCAAGCAGTGCTTGAGTTCACAAATATCTTCCATACCTTGCGCACCAAGCTGGGTATCAAATATTCTGAGTGACATATGGTGCTCAAGTATCGTGATGGTCTACATAGATACATCAAGGCTGAAATGGAGTTTCTGGACATCTCGTCCTTGTGCATGACCTATCGATATGTTGTCAAAATTGAGTAGAAATTTAAACAAAAGACGCGACAATTTGGGCCTGGGAACCCCTCACAGCAAAAGCAAGGAAAGGGAGGCCCCAACCTATAGAACAAAGGACAAAGAAAATATGGACAACCTCAGAACAACCAGTCCAAGCTACAAGCAAAGAAGGACACCGAAAAGACAAAGGAAGATACTGGGAAGTGGTGCGACTTCCATAAGATCCCCTAGCATAACACTGTTGATTGTCGCTCAAAGTAGTCGCTGGTGGCTGAGGTGAAGGCCTATGAATCAGATGGAGGTTCTGACTTTGAGTTAGTGATTCGAAAATGATCTTTTAATTACTTTCTTAAGTATTTTTCATGAGTTAATTTACCATTCAGAAATTAAAGAGAAGAAGGAGATTAAATGAAATAATTTTGCAGCCATTAGAAGACATAAAGAACAAAAAATGCACATAAGAAACAACAAAACATAACTCCAAGAACTTCATAACGGAGTTCACCAAGTGTTGTCTATGTCTCTGGGTCCCGCTTGTAATGGATGACCACTTTATTCCTCCTTCTAATGCTCAATTACATCAATGCAAGCTTTACAAACTACTGCAAAAAGGATTACCAAGCTATTGTAGATGCTCTTCAGGAACCGATTACAAAATCCTCCCAATAATCCTCTCACAATTGGGCTCACAATTGGGACCAATAGGCCTCTTACATTACAAGAAATGGCAGAAATATCACTCCTTTACAAGCGTTCCCATCTTCAAACCTGCATAAAAACTCCTCCTTTTGGCCTCCAAATGACTATGTTTAAATAGAAAATGAGTTGAGGGTTGAAATCCAAGTTCCCCCCAACTTTCTCGCCTCATATTGGGTTCATATCCCCTTTAGAGGGCCAAAATTCCTCAAAAATCACTAAAAATCATCTAAAAATCCACTAAAATAAGGTCAAAACCCACTTTTTGGCCAAATATGGGCGCGCACCCCTCTGTCTCTGGGCTCCAGGTCATATGGGTGGTCCATGTGTCTGAGTGCTAGGCGTTGGCGCCCTAGTCCTTTGCCCTTGGTCATGTGCTAAGCCATATGGCCACGCACTGGAGTGGAGCCCCTGGTCATTAGCCTATGGTCCAGTGCGTCGGTCGACGAGCTAGCCCTGCCGACTGGGCACTTATCCCCCAAATACCACACATATTAACTTTAAAATAAATGTGTGCCATATGGTTTAACAAGGAGCAAAGCCACTCGGGTGGCTAGCGTGTGTATGTTAGGCCTTTGGCATGCTCGAAGGTCACAGGTTCAACTCCGTCAGAGTGCAAACAAATTTTTGACCAAGCCTTATTGGCCTCATCCAGGGTGCCACGTGGCACCCTGTGATTTGGCCAGGTTTTATCTTGTGATTCTCCACTGTACACACAGTCAACTCACAACCAACTTATCGAGTCAAAGTTGTACACCACATGTCAAAACCAGAGCTTTCCACGTTACTGCCACTTGTCATCCATACCCTTCCATGCATCATACTGTCATTGAGCCACGTCATCATACGAATTGCCATGTCAACGTCTGTACAGTCCATGTGTCGAATCCATATTGTGCCAACTCAGCCCCGAAAACACCAAATCTGCCTGACACGTGTCACCTCCTGGTGCTGCCATGTCATCATGCTAATGTCATCTGCCATGTCATGCTGACGTACTGCTCACGTCAGCAGTATGACCTCTAAATGTTGACTTTGACTTTGTTTTCCTGTTTGGGAACAAGTTCAGAATGCAATAACTTTCGCATACAGTGTCCATTTTCGAAAAAAAAATATACTACCAGAATCGACACGACGAGCCCTACACGATGGAATATGTTTCATCCGATTCCGAGAACTTTGAAATTTTGGCCTTCCTGGATCCATTTTGGATCATTCCTCCCCACTAATACATTTTGGTCCTCTAAAAGGATATTAACCAGTCATCAAGTGCGGGATAGGCTTCCCCACTTGTCCTTTGTCTTTAAACTCTGTCCTGTGCACCTGTCACATCATAATAAATTGCATAATAACCATGACAACTTAAAGCATATTGTTATCCATTTGAACTCATTCACATCTTACTGAATCCACTACCATCCATGTAGAAAACATTAGCATCGATAACATCAGAAATATGATTGAAAATGAACCAATATGTTTGACGGGCTTGCACGACATTAACTTATCTTGAAACAAAGTATTATTGAAATCCCATCCTACAACCATCTCATGTTCATTCTTAAGATCAACTTCTTTAGTTGGCACAATTATAGGTGTATTGTTTGCATAAGCTCCCTTCTTTAATTGTTCCATTATTAGAAGAGATTGATTTTCTTTTATATGATGAGCATGTACAACATATTCAGTTCCCTTTTTAAACAAGTGATATTGATTTTGTTCCCTGTAGAAGATTGTTTTGTGATCATATAAATAAGGGCTACCTAAGACCATTTCACATGTTTCTAGTGGCACCACATCATATATTACTTAATCCACAAACTTAGATGTAATTGCAAACTTTATGATACATTGCTTTGTTATGGGAAATTTGTGATCTTTGCTTATCCAATTTAGTGAATAGGGTTTGTGATGCATCTTAGTTTTTAATCCCAATTTCTTAACCACTTCTTCTGAAATTAAGTTAGATTCAGATCCACTATCTATCAATGTATCGATCTTAGTATGTTTCATTATGACCCTTATGTGAAACAACTTACTTCTTGAATCAAAACCATCACTAATTTTACCAGTCAAACCAACTGCTGTAATATTAGACTCATCACCTGAATCTGACCCCAAGTCTGTTGGCCGTGTTGCTGTTGAAACTTTTTGCCTCCCTTTCCTCTCTTTGAACCACTTCGGTTTCTTCTCTGGGTGAAATTGCAAGAAATGGTCATCATCGTGCCCTTATTTCTTGCAATGCTTGCAAGAGAGCTTCTCTTCTTTCACTGTCACTGGATTTTCTTTCTTCCCATTCCCTTTGCCTTTGCCTTCTTTCTTTAAAGATGATTCCCCTGATACACTAACTCCTGTTTTTCTTGTTTCAATATATGTTGCTTTAACACAAACCTCATCAAGATTAGTAGGTCCAAACATAGACATTGTATTACGAATATAAGCAGGCAAACCTCCTATATACTTCATAAGAGCTTCTTGTGTAGTCAATGGAACATCTAACATCAAAGCCATCTTACAAAATTCATCTGTATATTCCTGCATCGATTTTCCTTTTCTTAACTTAAGAATTTTCCATTCAATTAAATCCTTTTCCTTATATCCCAATGGATATAACCATTTTCTAAGTGTAGAAATAAAATCATGCCACGATGGAAAAATCATACGAACTTGTTGAGTTCCATGTTTCATCTTACTTTGCCACCAGATGAGAGTTGTGCCTTCAAGACGAAGCGATGCCAATCTGATTTTTGTTGCCTCATCTTTGATTTGTTGCACATTACAATATACCTCCATCTGTCTAACCCATTTATCAAGTTTCTCAGCATTAAATTCACCATCATACACATGAAAAACAAATTTTACATCAAGTTTAAGTAATGGCATATCATGCTTATGTTTATGAGAATGTTTTCTTGAAGAAGTAGTGTTAGAAGTGGAACTTGAACTTGAAGAAGAAGAATATGGAGATGAAGGAGGTGAAGGAGGAGGTTTAGGAGGGTCCTCTCCTTCTTCACTTTTGTCTTGCTTTGAATATTCCCCTTGAAAAGGTCTCTTCCGTTCCAAGTAATCATCATACAACACTTTTACCATCTCTGATATGGAAAATAATTTTTTTTGAAATTGTCTTTCGTTTTGCGAAAGTCCTTCTTCCGATGCCATCTTATCACTTTGATATGTTCTCTTTCTTGATCCAATCTTAGGATCTCCTTCTGTAAGCTCTCCTTTTCCATGAATTAGCTTTTCCATGGTAATCATGCATACTCAAAACAACCAAATGTCAACCTGCTCTGATACCACTTGATCCAAAAATGATCTTTTAATGACTTGGTTAAGTATTTTGCATGTGTTGATTTACCATTTAGAAATTAAAGAGAAGAAGGAGATTAAATGAAAGAATGTTGCATCCATTAGAACGCATAAAGAACAACAAATGCACATAAGAAACAACAAACCACAACGCCAAGAACTTGATAACGGATTTCACCAAGTGTTGGCTACGTCTCCGGGTCCTGCTTCCAGTGGATGACCACTTTATTCCTCTTTCTAATGCTAAATTACATCAATGCAATCTTTACAAACTACAACAAAAAGGATTACCAAGTTGTTGCAGATGCTCTTCAGTAACTAATTAAAAAATCCTCCCAATAATCCTCTCACAATGATGCTCAAAAGGCCTCTTATATTACAAGAAATGGTAGAAAGATCACTCCTTTACAAGCATTCCCATCTTCAAACTTCATAAAAAATCCTCCTTTTGGCCTCCAAATGACTGTGTTTAAATATAAAATGACTTGAGGGTTGAAATCCAACTTCCCCCCAACTTTCTGGCCTCAGATTGCGCTCAGATCCCCTCCAAAGGGCCAAAAATCCTCAAAAATCACTAAAAATCAGCTAAAAATCCACTAAAATAAGGTCTAAACCCACTTTTTGGCAAAATATGGGCACGCGCCCCCCTGTCTCTGGGATCCAGGTTATATGGGTGGTCCAAGTGCTAGGCGTCAATGCCCTAGTCCTTTTCTTGGTCCTCTGCCCTTGGTTGTGTGCTAAGCCATATGGCCACGTGTTGGAGTGGAGCCCCCGGTCCTTAGCCTATGGTCCAGTGTCTTGGTCGGCGGGCTAGCCTTGCCAACCAAGTGCTTATCCCCCAAATCCCATGCATATCAACTTTAAAATAAATGTGTTCCATATGGTTTAAAAAGGAGAAAAGCAGCCCAGGTGGCTAGCATGTGGATATTAGGCCTTTGGCGTGCCCAGAGGTCACGGGATCAACTCCGTCGGAGTGCAAACAAATTTTTGACCAGGCCTTATTGGCCTCATCTGGGGTGCCACGTGGTGCCCTGTGATTGGGCCACATTTCACCATGTGATTCACCACCATACACACAATCAATGCACAATCAACTTGTTGAGTCATCGCCATACACCATATGTCAAACCCAAAGCTTGCCACATCACTACCACCTATCATCCGTACCCTACCACGTGTCAGACTTTCATTGAGATACATTATCATATGGACTGCCATGTCAACATCCATACAGTCCACATGTCGAATCTGTACCATGCCAACTCAGCCCTGAAAACACCAAATCCTCTTGACAAGTGTCACCTCTTGTTGTTTCCATGTCAGCATGTTGACATCATCATGATGTCATCTGCCACATCATGTTGACGTATTGCTGACATCAACAACATGACCTCTGACTGTTGACTTTGAATTTTTTTTCCTATTTGGGAAAAATTTCAGAATGCGATAACGTTCGCACAGGGTGTCCATTTTTGGAAAAAAATATACTGTTGGAATCATCACGATGAGCCCTACGCGATGGCACTAGTTTTGTCCGATTATGAGAAATTTGAATTTTTGGCCTTCCTGGATCCATTTTGGATTAGTCATAACAAAAAAGGGGGAGACAGATCATTGATGTGGAACCTAGTGCTACCGTTGCTACCACTAAGCTCCAACCCGGTGAATCATACGAGCCAGAGGAAGGCAAGCACCTTTTTCATTCACAAATGTGGGTGAAGGGTACCCCTTTGCACTTCATCGTTGATAACGGTAGCTAGAAGATACTCATTTCAGCAGAGGTCGTCAAGCGGCTAGCCCTACCGACAATGCATCACCCACACCCCTACACCATTGGATGACTCCTCCAAGGAAGCGATCTACATGTCAACCAACAATGTCGCATGTCGTACAACATCAAGCCCTTCAAATATGAGGTATTGTGTGATGTTTCCCCTCTCGAAGTTTGTAATGTTCTTTTGGGTCAACCGTATTTATGGAAACTTCAAGTTGTATATGAGTCTAGGCCTCACAATGTTATTATTACTTTGAACAAGAAATTGTAGATGATACCCGAGGCAGTCCCACCTAGTGTTATTTCCTTGATCTTTGCCAAGCAATGTAGGAAGGTCATCTCTCGGATCGAGAAGTTTTCCTTCTTCGTGATTCACTCTCAGAGTGAGCGAAATATCACAGCCACATCTAGGGCCTCCGCGACCAACCTCTCCACACAGTAGAAGCAAGTAGATAAGGTTGTGGAAGAATACTTAGATATCTTTTCCTCACCTATCGGGGTACCTCTGCACTGTCAGGTCAAGCATCCCATCGATCTAACCCCCAATGCACCGCTTCCCAATGGGCCAGTCTACCATCTCTCTCTGTTAGAGAATGAGGAGATTGTAAATTCTAACCTTGTACAATATCTACTGCAAACTGATATTCAGAAAAGAACAGAAAATATACAATGACAAATACAAACATTACACGGAGATTTTTCACCTGGAAACCCAAACCGGGAAAACCAACATATATTATATTCATACATAATGTTACATTGTTTACAATACAATATACATATAGGAGCCAGCGGCATCCAAAACCCTAATTCCTTAACCGGAAATAGAAAACCATCGGCAAAAAACCATGTGCCAAAAAACCACCTAATATCATGTGGTCTCGGAAATATGTCGTCCCGGAAATATGTCGGCCCGACGGAAATATGTCGGCAAAGAATATAACACATGCCCAACATTCTCCCACTTGTTGTTTTCTTTGCACACAGGGGGTTACAGAGTTACATAGTCAACAATCCAGGGCAACAATGCCCATGGATCCTCTACACCAAGAGAACTTCTCAGTGCTCACAGATTTTGTTAATGAATCTACAACATTCTTCAAAATGTCCACCTTCATCAGTGATACTTTATTTTCTTCAATCATGTCTCTTACAAAATGATATTGAACATCAATGTGCTTTGTCTTTGAATGATAAGCAGGGTTCTTCACCAAGAAAA
>SNQJ01S0026557.1:123611-149702 GCA_010110895.2 Picea sitchensis
ATAATTTAATTAATTAATATCACCAAATGATTTTATGAAAATGAGAAACCAACCAAGATATTATTTGATGAAGTATTGAACCCATTATTCAAAATAGTCAAACTTGCTAATGAGCAAAAGAAAGAACACATAATCCTAATTTAAACGAAAGTAAACAGTGGATAAAATTTAACGTTTTTGTTTAAATTGAGATTTCTATGCTCGTTTCTAAATTTTGACATATACTCTTGTAATGAATGTCTTATACTATAGTGAATGTCTTAAGTTTTTCTCAAAGCAAGCCAAGGTATGGAATTATTTGAAAAGGTTGATTCTGTAGCTCATTATAATTATCAAGATTCTAATGGGGCCCCTTTAAATTTTGTAAAAATTTAGGGGGAGTTGTTGGGGCCCAATATGGAGGTATTTCATGTGCTATTAAAAATGTAGTATGTATTGCACTTAAATTTAATTACAAATGGTGTATTAATTATAACCTTTCCCGTTTCAACTCCAAAGCATCTAGAGTATGAGGCTAGACAAGAAGACAAACATATGGCCGCATCCCAAATGAAATGTTTGTAATAATAATAATTTCAAATATCAATTTAACATTTATTTCTTGTTGTATTTGATGATATGCACCCCCCCCTTGTAGTAGCCTAGACGTCGTGAGTACAAAACCAATTCGTCAATAAGACATGCAGAGGGAAAAAGAACAGAAGGGGGAGAAGGATCCAACAAAATCCTTTCTGAATTCGCGTAAAAAAAAAGAAACCAAGAAATAAATGATTGTGCTAGCTATGTAATACAAAACATCATGTACCATATTCTAAAAACATATTTTTGATGATAAAAATTATTGAGATGAAGTATATTATGTCTATGATTAATAAATGAATGGATGAATGTTATATGTCAATGAATAAATGCTATATGTCAATGAATAAATGCTATATGCTTCTTTATGCACAAAACCAATAAATGCTATATGCTTCTTTATGCACAAAACCACACATGTTGCTTTATGAATTTGTTGTTTTGATAGTGTTTATGCATGAATCTTAATGTGTTGCTTTCAACTATATTGTAGTATATAGATTGGGTACTGGGGAATTGAGAGTGATGTGAGGGAGGGAGAGAGGGAGGGGGGGAGGGGGCTTAAGATCTTCCACCTTCACGTGGTTGGCCCTGTTCAGTAGAGAATAAATTAGGATTTGGATAATCTTGGATCAAACCTCCCTCGATCCAACAGAGCAACAAAAAAGTCAATGTTGACTTTGTTGCTGCTCCATCAAAATGACGGAGGTTTGATCCAAGATTAGACTACTCCAATAAACTATTCTCGAAACCAAGAGGATCTCATTTAGTTATTCATGAACTCAAATCTTTTTAAATAATTTAGTCATAATTTTTTTTAATTTTTTCGATTCTTTGAGTGCTGGTTAAATTTGTAGAACATTTTCTAGAGGAGATTTATTGGAGAAACATTAAACGGATATTATACGAGGACAACCAACGAATATCCAGGTATTTGAGTTGTTATTTCATTTATAATTTCAATTTATTTGTATGATTGAGATGATGATTTATATTGTGATTTTGGTTCTTAACACTCACATGCATTCCTTTTCTAGTCCTCACTTCCCATAACTATTTTGTATCTTCATCCAACAATATTTTTCATCCACAAAGTAATATAATTTTCCATCTAGAAAAAAATCGCATCCTCGGTAATGTGGACCGAGGTATGATGTGTGATGTATATTCTCATTGTAAATATAATTTGATGTCTAAACCTATAATAAATTTCATACTTATTTTCCTTTGTGAGGTTATGATATTGTAATTTCACTAGATTTTGTTCATGCTTCCCTTCCCTGGATTTTGGAAAACCTAGGTACCAATTCTAGAAAAATTATTGGAATACTGAGAGGGGAGGGGGTGAATTAGTATTAGTTCTTTTCTTTCTTTAACCACAATATAAATATTTAATTATATTCAATCAACATTCAATATATCATCAATACCATAAATAAATGCATAAAAAACACATAAACATAGTACACCGAAATTTTACGTGGAAACCCAATGCAGGAAAAAACTGCGAAATGCTTTTCTTATTTGTCAAAGAGTACATTAATTTGAAGCACCAATTTCCTATTTCTCCATCTATAACTTGAAGGAGGATCCAAACCCCTATTTACAAGCTGCAACCTGAAGGAATATCCAATTCCCTAATTTATCCGGATCCAAACCGAAGGAGGCTACAACCCCCTTTCCTTGCCCTGTCCAACCACTATGAAATATAACTGTAGAAAACCATGACACTACCTTTGATGCTGTAACTGATAACATGTTTATGATATTGTTTCTAATACCTTCATTGCTGCTAGTTCTGATATCAATATCTAATCAAGATTGCAACCACTTATTCCTCATGCCAAAATCCATAAGAGAATTCTCCAAATCAACAACTTATGAATTACTGAGACATACATATTTCTGATTTATTCAAAATAACTCCCTAACACACACAGGAAGACATACCTTCAGACTGTAGCTAACCCGATCTTTTAGATCCCTGATCTTCCACAACTTTTCCTCACAGGTTCACGACTGTGTGCATTGTATTCCCCTGTGTATCCGCGCTTTCCCTCATTGTAGGTGACATATGTACATGCTGTTCCTCCTGAAAATCATGGATATACTCAAGGAATTCTCGTATGAAACCCCTTCTTCTTTCTCTTGACTCATGCAAATTTCTTATTTCACTTGACTTCTCTGTCTTCGACTCAATGCCTCAGATCTCCAACCTATATTCTCAGAGGTGAATACACACAAGTGATTTGCAATGGACTCTTCTTTGTGTTATAAGGAGAAATTTGTTAATGACATGCAAATTCCATGAAACTCATGATGGCATGCAACTCACATGAAACTCACATGTATCTTGTTATCTTCTATTTACACTTTACTTCAACACGCAACTTTGTTAACTCCTCCTTTACTTTGACATGCATCTTGTTAAATCTTCATTTATTTTTTCGATAATGGCATGCAATAATTATTTATTCAAAAATTAATATTTCAATAATTAATATCTTGTTGCAACCACTTTGACCGGCCAGGCTTCTTAATGACCTTCTAGAGGATTCTAGAATATTCTTGAGTGTCCTCCAACTTCACAGATCCTTATCTCCTCAACTGTGAGGAACTACACAACGTACCATATATCATCGGAAATGGAATGACATGTACTACCCATCTATGATATTCTTACCTACAAGTATACTAACCTTCACGACTTTATTCCTTAATGAAACGCGGTTCCATGTCCAACCTGTCACTGGATCCTCTCACATGGATCATATACCAAGAACACCTCTCAACATGTCTCTACCAAGCATGTACCAAAGTCACCAACATACCATCACAAGATATGTGTTTGTACCATACTATGTACCAACCTTGCACATCAACCATGTACATCAACTTGTACCATGATCTGTACCATAACAAGTGCATACCTTAACAATGTGTCAATATCAATGGTAGACCTTTAACATGACAACCAACTATTTAATGATATTGTCCACATCTCTAGGGCTTCTAGACTTCTCCAAGGGTTTACATCAGTCTCTAAGATCACTCTCCAAGGGTTGACATCAATGATTGACAACTGTCCAAACCAACTGTCCAACAAACATAACATAACTGAGAAGAAAGAAATGGCATGGAAGAAATGGAAATGGCATGAAAGAAATGGCATGGAAGCAATGACAACCCTCAATCCAATATTGTAGTTTTTCCCTCACGAGTGACCCAATTGATTATAAGCAAGAATTTTCTTAAGAACCTAGTAGTTCTTGCCCCCAATTTTACATAACATCCAAACCGAATCTTTATATGGGAAAGACAATACCCCTAGGTCATAGGTGTGGGTAAAATATATGGGGTATTTAACCCATCTCAAGAAATTATTTCCCTCTATTGGATTGTATATTCTCCCACCAAAACACAAACGAAACATAGAATTGAAAGCAACAAAATTTAAGAAATAGGGTGTTTTACCTAGTCTCTAACCAAGATCAATCATTGTTCCTTCACATAATGATTTGCAATACACTATTGAATGATTTCCCTTGAATTAATAACTTTAGGAAACATGCATCCTTCACTAGCTTGGATATCCATGCTACTTCTATCATTGACCTACTTTGAGATATGCAAACTTTTATCCATAGGAATCTGTCATTTCTAATGGTGAATGCATTGTTGTGAATCCACAACCTACTCTATTTTTACCTGGATAGGATATAGTTTTATGGACTTTGACACCTCATACTTCACCACACTAGAACCTTCTCCACATTGTAGGTAAACTTAGGATTGAAAATGCGTAGAGCATTGCATCCCACTTGAATTCAACATAGATGACATCATTACATTGTAGTTTCAACCTATTGTTTTGTTGCTCTTTTTAGTGGATGTTGTTCAATCTATTAAATTTTTGCAATCTAGACTTTGTATTATAAGGATGACCTCTTTCTCACACCTTGGGAGACCACTAACACTGGACCTCCTAAAAATAAATCTGTACACAATGTTGGACACACCTACCACACTTAGAGGGGGGGTGAATGAGTGTGGGGCTCTTTTTCCCAAAACTTCCCTCTTGCAAAAAACTTATCAATTATCATTCAACATTTATTCATTACCCATTGTTGTCATTTATAACCAGTTAGATGTAGGCACATATCAGCATCATATATCAGTAATATATCATCAACAAGTCATCATCATAATGGCCACAAAGAACACAAGAATATCATCATAATGGACACAAGAACACAAGATGTGTGTACACTTTTCCTTTTATTACATTTCAACTTTGGCTTATCTGCAAGAAATAACTCTAATAAAGTACAACTCCCTACAAGAGCACTCAAATTTATATGCAAGATCAACTACACCTCAGCATCAACCTAGATGAGGAAACAACTTCAATGTGATATTAATCACAACAGTGTATGCGACCGGGTCAAGGTGCAACTCAAGGCGGTAACTGCCTGCCTACCATAACCCAAGGTATGAACGGGCTAGTATATAATGCAACAAGCATATTCTCTTGAGCAACTAGGGTTCTTTGCTCACATGCTCGTATCCTTCCATGAGATCCTGCAATCACTTTCTTCCTCATTCTTCCACTGGCCCAGACTGACTCACCACACATCCAAGCCTCCTAATAGCTTCTCATGCTTCTTAACAAATCAATATGAATGCTATCTCAATCATGAATAAACAACAAAAGTAAATTATAGCAATCATGTCACTACTAAATCACAAGTAGTGTTGCTCACCCATCCATCAAATCAACCAAATTGAGCCAGCATCATAGGACCACCAAGAAATGCCCAAGATTCACAAACATATCAAATACTGATTCATCAAGACAATAAATGCACCAAGGCTCAAAGGTCTCGAGTGATAGATTCCAGGCCAAGGAATGACCGAACTCCCCACTATCCAAGATCTTGGCCCCATCTCAAACACAAATCTCCATAGATTTGATTGAGTCCACGCCTCTCAGACACAAATAGCTCCACAGGTACACCTCTCACCAATTCTATACACAACAAACAAGATGTATGACGCAGACCCTATACACATAACTGGCTGCAAAATTAGAAATAGGCCTTTCAGACCTCGAGACTTTTGCCACAAGATTCGACCATTACTAAAATTTTGATGCTGCCCATGAGATCCTCTCTCAATAGATTCCTTTCAATCATGCCTTCACAGAGATCTACACTAATAAGATTCTCTCACAAGAAGCTCCATCAATACTCCAAAGATATTACTAAGAATCTCCATTGATCCATAAAGGATTCTCACCAAAATACTGCAAAAATTTTTAGCAAGAGATCCTAGCTTCTTATTTGTACTTTCATCTTCTAGGTCACTGAACCCATTTTTTAGGTTGTTGAACCCATTTCTTAGCCTACTTGAATCCCATTTTCCTTATTTTAGGGTTAACCACTCTCTCTCCATGAATAGAAAGTTCTCCACCACTTTATCATTTAAATTTCTTAATTTTGTCACTTTTCTTTATCAATTAAATAATCCATCTTTGGATTTTGTTTTACTTATCATTTAAATAATGATTTTCTTTCAAGTACTTTACTTTCTTTGACCTTTTGGGGCTTCAAGCCATCATATGGGGGTCCTCCACATAAGACCATAACTCTCAAACCTGAGGAGTTATATGTTTCATCCCACATACCACCCGAGCGGCATACAAGCACCTTGGTCCATCTAGGATAGTTTCACCAACTTCATTGATCTTCATCTCATTATTCCACATATAAGCATGGGTCCTCCGACCATTATTCTAGGATAATATTCCAAAGCGTCTTCCTGAGGGATTTCACCATAAGGGGACCAATTTGGAGTTCATCCATTTGCTTACCTTATCAACCATGATGAGACAATAATGATTCATCTTTGCACTGCATTGTCAACTTGGACATATAACATTCTAATCAAGGGAATCATATCAATCAACCATTTGACATCAATCAATGACATCAATCAAAACCAAACCATTTACATCAATGACATGATCCAACAATCTCTAAGTAATCAAACCAGTATCACGACAAATTTGATGATTCAACACCCCTTTGGCATTGATGGAAATACTCAACATTGATGTCAACTCCAATTACTAAATTATTGATGCCAACATGTAAACAAGGCATGCTCTACATTAATAGTCAATATGAGTATCTCCCCATATAAATCTCTCCCATCAATAAACATCAATCACATCAATGTGATTATCTCTCCCCATTTGACATCACTGACAAAGGGCGATTCCTCCCTCTTGGGGCTACTCCCCTGCCTTGTTGTTGTCAGATAATCTCCTTTTGTACAAGGGATTAACTGACAATGCTGAAATTACATTGAACATACTCCCCAGGATCATCGCCTCCTGGAATTATGCCTTTCTGATCTTTCTTCAAATATAGGTCTCTTTCTAGGTATGCATCCGATAAATATTCCTCCTAGAATCATGGAGGAAGAATGATTCCCTAAGGGTATGTCTCCCCTACTTCCTTCAAGATGAACAATGTACCATATGACACTCTTGGAATCTGCTCTCATGCATCAAACTTGTGCCATACCATACATCATGAAACAAAGATATGTCATCATAATGAAATAGAGAATCATGAACAATATATCCACCAAGTAAGACATGTACCAAAATGTGCCAACCATACAAAAACACCCATGTACATCAACAATGTTCCAATATCATCCAATAAATGTATCCACCATATGCCAGCATCAATTATGCCAACCATGTATCTACCAATATGCCAACCATGCATCTACCAATATGATCCAACCAATGTGTATCTACCAATCATAATATGTACCAACCATGTATACCACCATATTATTTTTACATAATCCAATAGATGAGCATTTGATTAACATCAATCCATAATCTTTGCTAGTTCCATGCACCCAATATTTTTTATATCATAACCTTTATGTTGATCTCACTAGAACCATGAAAACCTACAACAAACAATGTCGAATCTCTAATAAACAATGTCGACTCTTCTGCATGTATTATACCATCATGATCAAACTCCAAGCCATGTGCATTGCCTTTTTCCCAAGGATTTTCAACAAACACGCGGCCTGCTGCAAAACTAAGCGCATGTGTACGCAACCTATACAAGGTCAAACTGCATATGTACACGAATTTTACCATTGTCACCCATGTATTCCTCAGTAGATGACACATTTGAACTTTCCTTCAATCTTTCATTATGATCTCGCTGCTCTGTCTTCTCCACCCACTTATGTAGATGACCCTTCGTATCCCATTCGGTATCCATATTTCAAAGATGTCTCCCTTCTTACTTCATTCCTTATTCTAACCATTCTATGTGAAGTCCTCATTAGGATTCTTCTCTTATGTTCCACTTCGGGATTTGTACAACCACTTATAGTCAGAGCATCTCATAGAGTTATGTTGAACAAACAATATGTCCACCATCAAGATTCCAACATCGTAAACAGTAGAATCTTCCATTATATCTCCTTTCATAAGATCTATCCGTGATCCCAGGACCATATCCATTACATGAATAACAATGCCCTTTGAAAAAATACTTCATAATTCCTTTGCTTTGGTGTCCCAAAAAATGGCTTTTTGATTTCTCTTCATTGCTTTGTTCTTTGAAATTTTCTTTGCCTTTGTGTAGATGGTTGTTTTGCAACATTGTCTTTTTTATTTGATGAACTTACCTCATACTTGTTTGAGGTGCTTTCTTTAGCATATGTATCTTCCTCCTTTTGCATCCAAGACCGATGATCACATGATGGTCTTGACTTTCCAAGATCTCATAATTCAAGCATCTCTGTGAGCTATTCAAGAATTCCATTTTGACTTTTCCAGCTCTTCTAAGGTCAACAATTTCAGCTCTTAATTTGCAACATGAATCTTCCTTTTCATTTTATTTGAATCTTCAAGAGTTCCTCTATTCTTTAGCTTCTTCAATTTGGGTCTTGGAGATGGACAATAGTTTCATACCTTTTACTAATCTCATCATCTATTCATGTCTTCTTTTCCACTCTCTTACTAATGTGATCTTCTTCCTTTTCTCTAATTTAGAACTCTCTTCTCAAAGAACAAGAAGAGATTTCCCTTTAACTTCAAGATGTGCCTTTGACCTCCTTCTAAGAAACTCTTAGTGTTATCCTAAAGATAGTTATAGTGTATAAAAATGACTGCTCCTATACATGTATAAACCTCTTCAATTTCCTTTTGAAATCTATTAAAACTTCAAAAGCCTATCTATCTTTCACATGGGATAAATACTATCAAACTTACACAAACTATATCTACATACCTTCTCTTTCACTCTGTAGAGAAAAATTGAATACTGTATCATCATTGCATTCAAGGCTTTAGAGTGTCTTTACCTTCATTCTGAAATATCCTCATGATCTTCCTTTTGCCAACATCACACACATACTTCTTTGCCTTCATTTGAAATGTCTCTAAGATCTTCCTTTGATTCTTTATCTTCACTTGGAATATTTTCAAGATTCTCCATTGTGCCATTATCACTTGATTCTTTATCTTCACTTGAACATTTTCAAAATCACATTTGTAGCCAATGCATCCAAGAGTTTTTGATGATTCTTTACCTTTGATGATCTTGATGGAGTGGTCTTCAATTCTTCTTTCTTCCTTGCTTTGATATGTCTCTTCTAGCTTTTGCCATAGTTGCTTACATGCATTGTCCCATGCTCTCTTTGATAGGGCTTGAGAGTCCACTAAGAATTGTCTTGAGAGCCAATGATCATTCTTCTTTCCTTCCTTTGAGATGCAAACTTTGACTTGTTCTTCAATGGAACAGATATCCAATCGATGGTTGCCTTCCAAATAGTCACTCCCATTGTCTTCAAATACAAACTCATCTCATTTCCAAGTAGAATAGTTTCCCATCAAGGATTGGAACTTCAATTGTATCCATTTGTGTGTCTATGGATCTCCTTCAAGCTTTGTTAAGGCTTGTAGTGAAGGGCCTCTCTGATACTCAATTGTTGGTCACACCTACCACAATTAGAGGGGGGGTGGAATGAGTGTGTTCTTTTTCCCAAAACTTCTCTCTTGCACAAAACTTATCAATTATCATCCAACATTTATTCATTACCCATTACGCCATTTATAACCCTGCTAGATGTAGGCATATATCAACATCATATCAAGAATATATCATCAAATGTCATCATCATAATGGACAATAAAGAACACAAGATGTATGTACAATTTTCCTTTTATTACGACTACAATCCTTGGGTTTAATAGAAACAACTGAATAGAGTACAAAATCCTCACAAGAGCACCACTCTTATATGAAAGATTTCTAGCTTACACCTCAAAGATCAACCTAGATGAGGAACAACCTCAACAGATTCAATTCACAACAGTGATGCGAATTGTCAAGAGGTGCAACCTAAGTGTGTGAATGCCTCAAGCCTGATTTTACATCTCACAGATGAACGGGCCATTGTATAATGCAATGTAAGCTGTCACTCTTGAGCACTTATTGCCCTTTTTGCTTCACATGCTCATATCCTCTCAGAACTCAGAATCACTCTTCCTCGCCTCCATCAGTCTGCATCGAACCTACAACCAACATAATACATCCAAGCTTCTCCAATAGCTTCCTCTAAAGTGCTCCACAACAAATAAATATGTGAATGTTAATGCTCACTATGCATAAACAACAAGTGTACCATTATGGAAATCATATCAGTATTGAACCACAAGAGTGTTGCTCACTCCATCCATCAAATCAACCAAATTGTCACACTATAGAATCCATACCAAGAATTTCCTAAGTATTCACAAATATATCAAATAAATAACATCTATCAAGACAATAATGTAACCATACCAAGGTCTCAGTGATAGATCTGAGCTACAGAATGATCTCGAACTCCGCCTCATCATCCAAGAGCTTGGCACTAGCTAAAACACAATCTTCATGATTTTATTGAGTCCACGCCCCCTAGACACACAACCTGCTGCATACCTCAAATTCTATAATATCCATCCTGTACACACACACCCTATACATGTATTGGAACTCCACGTGGTATGAATGTAAAATAGGGTTTTTTGTGGGTTCTCAGATTTTCACGGGCCAAGATCTCCGAGTATTATTTAAACTTTTGATGCCCCATGAGATCCTCCTTCGCCTTCTCTCTCGTGTATCAGGATATTCAATCATGTCAAGATAGATCTACACCAATATGATTCTCTCACACAAGCTCTCCATCAATACTCCAAAAGATATTACCAAGAAGCTCTCCATTGATCCATAGTTGATTCTTACTAAAATGTGCATTTTACAAGAGATCCTAGCTTCATTTATACTTTCATCTCTAGGTCACTTAACCCATTTTAGGTTGTTAACCCATTTCTAGCTCACTTAACCCATTTTCCTTCTTTTAGGGTTTTCAACCACTTCCATAAATAGAAAAGTTCTCCAATACTTTATCATTTAAATATTCCTTCTTGATTTTGCCACTTTTCTTTATCATTTAAATAATCCATCTTGATTTTGTTACTTACTTTTGGTCATTTAAATAATGATTTCTTCTTTTCAAGTACTTTTACTTCTTTGACCTTTTGGGGCTTCAAAGCCATCTTATGGGGGTCCTCCAATCCCCTTCACAAGACCATAACTCTCAAACCGAGGAGTTATGTTTCATTCCACATACCAATCGAAATGGAAATGACAAGCACTATCCATCTAGGATAGTTTCACCAACAACTTCATTGATCTTCATCTCATTATTCCACATACAAAGCATGGGTCCTCCATCCATTCTTTTAGGATAACTCATTCCATAAAGCGTCTTCCCGTGAGGGCTTTCACCATAAGGGGACCACTTTGGAGTTCATCCATTTGTTTACCTTATCAACCATGATGAGACAATAATGATTCATCTTTGCATAGATTGGTTTCCACTTGGACATATAACATTCTCATCAAGGGCATCATATCAATCAATTACTTGACATCAATCAATGACATCAATCAAACCAAACCATTTACATCAATGACATATGATCCAACAATATCCCAAGTAATCAAACCATTGGCATCAATGACAACATGATCCAACACACAACACCTTTGACTATAATGGAATTGACACAATTTGGTAGGGGCAGGGGTGAGCATAAAAACAATGGGAACACCACAGAGAACGACTAATATCTAACCAAAACTACACTAACCGGGGCACCCTAATACTCAAGTTCAAGTTCTTGTTTGTAGGGGCTATTGCATATGTTTACGAAATATGAGAGATATTGTTAATATGAATTAACCTAGAGGTATCTACTCTACAACTAATTTTGGTTTACCTATTTAAGAAAATCTATAACCCATTGTATATTGAGAAGTGATGTAATCAAATATCTTGTTTGCAAAAATATTTATACTTAATAATGTTATCCACTATATATGTACTATTGTTGTTTATGCTAAAATTACTACCTTCTAGTTGCCTTAAGAGATGGTGTGTGATGCTAGGTTGTATATGTTTACAAAATATGTGTGAAACTAGGTTGTATATGTTTACAAAATATGAGTGAAACTAGGTTGTATATGTTTACAAAATATGAGAGATAGTGTTAATATGAATTAACCTAGAGGTATATACTCTACAACTACTTGTGGTTTACCTATTCAAGAAAATATATAACCCATTGTATATTGAGAAGTGATGTAATCAAATATATGGTTTGAGAAAATATTTATGCTTAAGAATTTTATCCACTATATATGTACTATTGTTGTTTATGTCAAAATTACTATCTTCTAGTTTCCTTAAGAGATGGTGTGTGATGCTAGCAATTAAGAGATGGTGTGTGATGCTAGCAATTAGGCTTATGTGAGTGGCATTCTTATGTGTTTTAGGATCTTGTTGGATCTAGTTGGATATAAGAGATTATATATTTGTATCCTAAGTTAGTGTATGGTTTATTCTTCTACGAAGAGGTTGTTAGTGCCATAGTATAGTGTGTTTGTCTTGACACAAAACTTCATGTATTTAGATGTGGATATTACATTGATTGAATATATCAATCAACTAACTTTTAATGTGTGAAAATTATGTCTACTTTCATATGTTTTTTTAAGATGGTATCAAATCTTGTACTCATGACCATCACAGTTTTCCACATTGCTAATATTCTATAAAAATAGGAATAATGTAGGCGAGACTGGGTTGTTGGTCCATGATCATCACAATTTTCCACATTTGTAATCCTATCTAAATATAGGAATATTGTAGGTGAGAGTGGATTGTTTAGGAAAGTTATTTGTATGATATATTTTAGTAGTGTGAGCCATCTTTTTTAGTTGTATTTGTTGTTAAATGAGTTGTCCAATTATTTGGTGTGTACATGAATGAGTGAGCTAGTGGCTTGTTTCTTGGAGGAATGATAACTCTTAGAGAAGCATAGATCCTTTGAAGGATAGAGTAGTGGAATTGAAAGAAATTATATCAAAGAAATGATAGTGGAGATTATAGTAGTGGAGCATGTGGTGGAAATAAAACATTAACTCTACATTATATGTTGTTCATGGGTGTAGAAATACCATGAAATGTACTTTGGTGTTCATTTGTTGATAATGGTCATGGTATTTTGTTTCTTTGGTAGTTTGTTCATCACATTTGACTGCAAAATCTGATTGGATATTCTACATCTCCTCAGAGGATTTAGATATGTTTCTTGTCTTATCACCTCTGCAATTTTTGATATGGATCACGGATGCGTCTCTCCATTAGGAGCAATCCTCTAGAGTTAGGTTAGTTTCATTGAATACATGCACAAACTTTGTAGATATGTGCAAGTAGTTGAGATGTATTTATTATTTCTAAATGGTTGTTTTTTATTTTGTCAAACCAATAATTAATATGCCTACTTTGTATCTCTTATTAGGACTTAGCTAGAGGAATGAAGATTCAATCTAAGTAGTTCTTAGATTCATTTTCGCTTTGTATTCATTGTGTCCTACTTGCGTATTTTTAGTTTGTCATGAAAAAAAATCCTTTTATTTCCATCAATTGATATTAGAGAGGTTGTTTGAGGCCTCTATCCTATCATGCTTTTGGTTATTTGGATAAGACACCCACTCAGATTGTTATCAACAATAGGTTCCTTTCTAGCTCAAATTCTCCACCCCATTTACTCATTAGTCGATCATTCTGGTTATTCTCAAGGTTCCATGGCCACCCATAACCCATTTAATTTCTACTAGCTGAGTTTCAAGAGGACCAATATTCCACCTTAATGATTGTTCTCTTTTAGGATTAGGGTTTAGTTTTTTTTTCTTCCACACCCTCCTAATCCACTCACATTTGTCACTTCACTCTATGGTCGATAGTGCCTCTACATGGGGATTTAGCCTCTAAATAATGTTAAATATCGACTCCTTGGATCATGCCTTCATTTGTGATCTCACTATAAAGGGTAAACTTGATAAATTCCCTCACTAAAAAATTATCCTATCTTTCATACTCAAAAAATTCCCAAATCTCTTTACCCTATATCCTTTTCCTCCCTTGAATCACATCCCTTCACAAAATTGGATGTTATTGCTATTGCTACAAGGTCCTGACTCATTCTTATATAGATTGTTTTGTTCTCCAATGCCACAACCTGGGTAATTACCTATACTTAGATCAACATATTGTAGAACCCGTGGACCCTCTTTTGTCTTCTCAAACCCCTCCTTCAGATGTCATTGCTCTTCCTAAAACTACCACTCTATATCTTTGTTTGTTATTAATGACCACATATTTGTCCCAACACCCTATTGACATCCTTTTACCCACAATGTTTAGATAAAATACCAAATCACCACCATGATCAAGGATAATGGGAGTCAAAGTATAGATCATCTCTTGTGACTTTGCCACATACCTCTCTTGTGACTTTTCCACATGCCTCTAGTTGCATAACCAAATCTTTTACTAGTACCTTGCTTGAAAATCTTTTTGCCACATTCACAATGTTTTCTCCATAAAGTTTAAAATTAGTAGTCATGGAAGGTTAAAATGTGAAATGGGCATACACTTATATGTTATTCTCTACTATTCATTCTGATTGTGCTGAATATTCCTTTCATATCTAGATTAGATTTTCTTGGGATTTGGATTATGCCATAGATTATGGTAGCTATCCGTAGTTTCTTTGGAACTGAGAAACTGAGAATGGATGCATACTTAAAGGAAACTAAATGTATTATCACCATAAACATAATTGTGAAACTAGCCTAGATTGTCTTCTTACATCTTTCAAGACTCTCATAAAATAACTTTATACTTATTGTGTTTATTTCATAAGTAGGATTTCATGGAAGGTTCTTCTTGCATCCTAACACACTATATTTGGATCTATAATGATACACCATAATAGCTGATATCTACTCAATTTTATTTGTTGCATCAAATTTTACATATAGATTTGAACATGTCATGGACAAAGTATCCTTTCTTTATGTACATTAGGGATGTGGGTTAGATAGGAGATGACTTTGTATAAACTGAAACTTTTAACTTTGTATCCTAGCATTTAAAAGAGGACCCCATGGCATGACGAACGCTAGTTGTTGGATGCAACCTATTTGAGATAGGATAGAGGCATTTCAAATTTACATTTTTGGAGAAGTTTCAATCTAATATCCACTCTCTTCTTCAGATGGCATGGATATAGACAAATCCTAGACCAATAACCAAAAATTCTTATTGAACATATACTTTAGTCCAAAACCATGCAGATGAAGAAAGGAAGATGCGACTGAATGAAAATCCTGACCTTTTATCTAGGTTCCATAGCATCTGGATTTACCTCCTTGTAATTATTAATGATCCTTTCTTTTTCACATTGATTGTGCCTCTCAAGAAGAAACTATGAAAACAACAAAAATATGTCATTAGTTTCAAGAGTCCTTTGTTCGAGACTAGATGCCAAAATTCCCTTTTGGGTGAAGTGAAGGGTGTAAATTTTGTCATGTCCCCTTCTAGTGAAAGTAAAAAGGAACTTTGTGCTTCCTTGATAATCAAATTCATGTTATTTCTTAGATACTCAGATTCAAGTTATTGCTTATAACTTGTATGTCTATTCTTATGGTCTTATGAAGAAAATACCCCCCTCCAGACAATAATGTTGACTACAATGATGGATATTACATGTTTTTTTTATGTAGATTGTAAGTACAAGAAGTAGAGATTGTAATAAAGGTAGGAATTTCATCTTCAATTCAATAAATGACATTTAGTTTACATCTATTTTGTTGCCAGTGCAATATGGGATATAATTTTGCAAAGTAACACTAGAATTTTTCAATGAAGTAGTTTGAATTCTTATATGTTAAACATTTTGGGTCCATTCTTAGAAATTATGGGGCCATAATGGTTTTGAATCAACATATGAGAAGCTCATCTCTGAAGCTAAACATTTACTAGCACACCATAAAAATAGTAGCCAGTATTATTGTTTGAGATATTGCACTTTACATGCTTTCGCATCAAAAGTTGGTTGGACATTTCTTGCAGTATATTTGACTAAAATTCCATCTCTATTTGAGATGTTGCAGGGGAAATAAACCCATTATAGAAACTTCTTGAGGCTTATATTGTTGAGTCATCATGTCTTGAACCAATTCATTTTGTAGACCTTGTTGATCTGGTTGTTGGTACTGTACCAAAGTTGGAACTTGCTTTGGAAGCTAAAATTTATCTTCAGACTTAAAATCTTGCTTCCTTGACAAGCTAATTTATTGTGTAACTTGAGAAGAAATATCATTAAAACCATTATTAGATTGTATATGTTGTTTCTCTTGAGGCAATAATGCATGTAACTACTGCAATTTTTTAGATAGTTGTGAATACAATTGATGAGCACTCAATGAGTTATCATTTAAAAATTGAGGTTGTTTGCTTGGGTGTACTGAAATTTTTTGTTGTTCTGGAAACTCTTTCTATGATATTTCATTTTGAAGTGATTCAATTCTTCCTTAATTTTGTACAAAGGCTAATGATTTAGATTGATTAGATTGGGTGAAATGAAGTGAATGTCATCAAGGTACATGGGAGAATTTGGGTTCTTCTAGGAGGGTTGTTTCCTTTAGGTTGCCTTTAAGAGGATATTCAAAGCTCAATTCAAGTTCTAATAGGTGGACAATATCTAAGACTGGAATATTGAGTTGGAAGGATCACAAGCCTCAATTTCCTGGTCCTAATACCAAATCATGGGAAATGGAATTGATACTTATGCATCAAATGATAGTAATAATAGAGGTCCATAGAATTTAGTCCCATATTTTTCCAAAATGACTCTTAACTAGTTGGTGAGCATGCATAAAATAATTGTGCATACTTCATTAGGAGGTAGGACAGGTCAAAATATAGAGGAACCTTTTCTATTTGGTGGGTAAGAAGAAAATACTTTTGCATCTCTTGTCCACTCTCTGCACTCAGATAGGAAAATTTCCTATTTTGGATTTATGCATTCTAAGCCTCAATATTGGATATGACTCTTGGTTTCAAGTCCATTTGTAGATATTTCTTAGAGTATGTGAATTTGTTTTAGGCTTGATTATGGATGTTCTTGGAATTTCGTTATTGCTATATTCATTTCTAGCATATTTGTTTTTAGGGAGGATTTGCACAATTATAGATTAATCTCATGTTCAAGGGCTCATGGAATTTGGGGGAGAATACCATTAGGACCATTGCTTATATGGATGAGATTGAGGGGCTTGTCTATGGTTAGCGAGTTTTGAACATGAGATTTCCCATCATGGTAAGGGTTTTTTTTGTTGGTATTTGATTCTCCATTAGAAAATGATTCTATCACTAACAATAGTCATGTAATTTATGTATTAAGCTCAAATACTAAATTATTCTAGAGAATCTCTAAGTTGGGTCCCATGACTCCTTATTTCCAAAACTTTATTTCAAGATTCATTTTTTTATTTCATTGTACTTATTTTGTTGATTATCAAACTAGAGCTTAGTGTTTTTCTAGGGCACAAGATACTATAATGTTTTTGACTAGTTCTTGCAACATATACTACACTTGCATGACATAGTGTATGTCATGATGGCCATGAAGAAGTAGTTGTTTTACTATCACTCTAAAAGAACTTGAATAACTAGTAAACTCATAAATGGAATGTTAATTTTGTAAGCAACCAAATTGAGCTACAATAAGTAGTAGAATGCACTTGAGATAAGTGGTCACCTATAATAGCTTAGAAATAAGACATCCTCAAAATTTTTAACTATTAATAGGCCACACAATTGTTCTTTGATAGCCAATTAGTACAACGTGACCATGTCGTTGACTAGTATTGTTGTCAAATCCTAGGGCTATATACTATATAGGAAGTGGAGACTACCAAACTAGATGACAATAGGCATAGAGGGAATTCTAGTGACTCCCATACAAAAACTCTATAGATTTGTCATATAGATAATTCCATGTTATCCAACGAAACCATAAAAATTATAATGCTTCTCTAAAATGGGTAATGCCATATTGTCCACAAATTGACAATGTTACTAAAAAATAGATAAACTCAGTAGATATGACATGTCAATCCAACTAATGAAAATCTAGATAGTAAAAATATCTTATTTTCCTTTGAACTAAATAATACTCCCTTTTCTCTATTGCCACACTCCCTACATCTTGCTATAATCTCTTTACTTTTCTACCACACTCTCATAGAAATGTAATTTTATCAAGCTTGAATTGTTAAGGAGTATATTTGTATCTATTATACTCACTCATCCTTTTAGCTTTTCCAACAACATGATTTAATCTAAAGTTGTATTGCTCCCAATGTTGAATTTCAGTATGAAAAAAAAGTGAACCATCATCTCCTCAAAGATTATCATTATAGGTATACATGATATTGAACAAGTTGTCTTCTAATGTTGGAATAATAGTGCTAAGTATCCCTTAAGTATGCCATGTATGCAGTATTTTCATATCTTCCTCAAACATACCCATTGTTACTTAGATATTGCTACTACAAAAACATTATGGAGAAGGTTATATGATGCCATAATGTGTTGGCATGTTTACAGGCAGAGTGTGCTTGTCATTGATGGCAAGAACAACAGTGATGTTGAAAGGATTACAGGCATAATGTGCATGGAAAGAACAACAACGAAGACACAACAGAGAAAGCTCGAGAATCTCAGGAGAAATAGCATGAGTATTCAGAGATCAAAGCTCGAAAATAAGCGTAAGCTCAGAAGGAGAAGCGAACAGTATGTAGAGACGAGAAAGCCTAGAAGAGATAGTGTAGAGTTGCATGTAGAGCGCAAGTGTGCGCCAGGGTTGAGGGTAACTTTTGCCAAAGATCAGGAGAGATAGAATTCTGAGACACGCAAACAAGATCCCATACATCAAGGCTCGTATAAGGATCAAAGGTTGAGGCCTTTGACACTTAGAAATTCTTCCAAGTCAGGAGGATGCATAAGTTCAGGAGGAGGAGCAACAATGGCCATCAGATTAGAATCAAGACAGGAGGAGCACGTAGAGGAGGAGATTATACCTCAGCCGTCGGATTGGAGTGCGAAGGGCCAACAATGGTTAGATCCAATGGAGCTACAAGGAGGATAAGCCCAGGAGCCAGTCAACACTCCAAAGCTGCGAAGAAATCCTGGTCGTTGGAGCCATAGTACACATGGCGAGTGATTGGCATTTCCCTGACTCAAAAACTGGAGAAGTCAAAAGTGAGTGTTGTGGGAACTCGCGATATGCGAGGTCACGAAATGATCCTGGCCATTGGAGTCAGAGGACATGTGGAGAGCGATTGGAATTTTGCTGACTCACAAACTGGAGAAGTCAAAGGTGAGTGTTGTGGGAACTCGCGACATGCGAGGTCGTGAAATGATTTGGGTCGTTGGAGCCAGAGGAAACATGGCAGGATATCATCATTTCCTTGACTCACAAATAAGAAAAGTCAAAGTTGAGAGTTATAGGAACTCGCGATATGCGAAGTCGCGAAATGATCTGAGCCGTCGGATCATCGAGGATATGGACCGTTGATCTAATATGAAGTTTGAGTCTACGATTTGATCGCAACCGTCCATCAAAGGCAAAGATCTGAACCATTGATCCGATATGGAGTATTTTAGATTTCACGAGTTGGGAGTTTTGAGGCAACTCATAGCAGGAGTTCGCGATATGCGAAATCGCGACACACCCCTCTTTCTTGGCCCCCGGTCACAGCTGGTGGTCACATTGATGAAGGTTAAGGGAGGAGCTAGAACATAGTTGGGCTCCACATCAGTGATCGTCGAGATCGTGACGCGCCCTTTTTATTGGCAAGTGGTCACAACCAACGGTCATGTAGAGTGAAAATAGAGGAAGGAGCTAGCGCTGCTAAGCTCCATTTCAGATATCGCGAGTTGGGAAAATCGAGGCGACTCGCCGTCAATCACCCGATATGAGAAATCGTGAAATGACTTTTGAATAGGTGTTTGGTCACCGCCAGTGGTCACGTGAAGGAAGAGGCTAGAAGCCAAAGAAGCCATAATTGACTGGTTTCAATTGCTAGAACGCAGTGATGAAATTAGATAGATAACTCGAGGAGCTGCAGGGTGATCGCTAGAGGAGCTGAAGAGCCTCGAGGTAAATGCCAGTGGAATAAAGACTGATTAGAGATACAATTGACAGATGGAAAAGTGTCGAAGTTTGTAACTGCAACAGAGAGGATAAATCTTGACTGTGATAGAGAAGATGAAGAGTCACACTGCCAGAGAAGGCAGAGAATCTCAACATAACAACCAATGATGATGAACGCATGGAGATAACCGCCAGAGAAGATTAAGAGTTTCCATGGTGATTAGGAGATGACTCAACGTGGGTATTTGATGAAGAACAATGAGGCATAAAGGGGTATGCAGTGGTATAGTGCATGGAGCATGCAGTTGGTGCACAAATAATATAAAAATGTAGAACAAAGAAGAGATTGTTGCTGTCATTGAGAGTGATTCATGTGAGAAGAGAGACGTTGATGCAGAAGAGAAGAGCAGCGTAAAAGAACAATGATGAGACTGGTAAGCCATAGATAAATGCTATATCACTGTGATAAAGTTGTAAAAGGAAAATATTTATATTTCAGGGTGGTAGGAAGGTGCTAGGGAGGATTGGTGTCCTTAGAGTTTCAAGTGGGTGCTTGAACATAGGGAGTTGTAGCTTCCATCTGGTTGCAGCTAGAAAAACTAGGGTGGCAGGGTGGTGCAAGGGAGAACTATTGTTCTCTTTTATACAAGTCGGTGCCTGTGTGACTGGAAGTTGGTGCTGGAACACTTAAGGAGTTGGTGCTTCCTTTTAGTGGGTGCCAGAGAAACCCAAGAGTTGTTTCTCTCAACAAGTTGCAGCTTGCAGAATAGAGGTGGTAGCCTCACAATGGGTTGGTGCTCATAAGAATGATAATGTACATAAAATAAAGATTACTTATCATATCAAGAAGAAGAGGTTTTTCCCTTTATGGGTTTCCTCATGAAATATATTTCTCTGTATATTTCATATGTGTGATTGATGTTGTATATTTTATTGCTTACCTCCCTGCATTATTGTGATTGTCATTGAGTGATTTATAAAGAGTTTAAAGTAAGCATAATAAACATAATTGTTTAAGCATTGTAACAACTGATTCACCCCCCCTCAGTTGTCCAACAATTGGTATCAGAGCCGACCCCTTTTATCTAAGGGTAGATCCTAAAGCTTAAACATGACTAGCCATGAAGGAAATTCAACCAACAAGGCCCCTCTGTTCAATGGAACAAACGTTTCCTTATGGAAAGTTAGGATGAGAACCTACATAATGGCTTTAGGTGCAGATGTCTGGGATGTGGTAGAGACTAGTTATGTAAAGCCAATTATACTAGCTAATAAGGATGACAAGCTAGAATTCAGCTTCAATGCTAAGGCTATGAATGCTATTTTGAGTGGGCTTGCAGAAGTAGAATTTGTAAAAGTTATGCACTTAGAAACTGCCAAAGAAATGTGGGGAAAACTCATTAGCAATTATGAAGGTAATGAGAAGGTAAAGGATACCAAGCTTCAAACCTATAGAGTACAGTTTGAACAACTAAAGATGAAAGAGGATGAAACTGTTGGGAAGTACTTTCTGAGAGTTGAAGAACTAGTAAATGAAATGAATTCACTTGGTGAAAAAAATGAGGAACCCTCTTTAATTCATAAAATTTTGAGATCTATGCAAGATAGGTTCAACCCGAAGGTATCTGATATAGAATAAATTAATGATATAAAATATTTGGCTTTTGATCAAATTCTAGGAACATTGACTGCATATGAAATGAGGATAGTTAAATATAAACCCACCTCCAGAGAAGCATCATTTAAAGTAGATAAGAATGAGGATTCTGAGCCTGATGAAATTGAAGCAAAATTTGTGAGAAGACTAAAGAAAGGATCGGGCAAGTACCAAGACAAGTTTCCGTTTAAATGTTTTAATTGTGGAAGGATAGGTCACTTTGAATCTAAGTGTCCACACAAGAATAAGGACCAAAACTCTGAAGGTGAAGAGAAGTATAAATCCAAGAGATTTGATAAAAAGAAAATTTTATGTGTAAACAATGATGATTCTTCAGGAGACACAAATAGTGATTTTGATGGTGAAGATAAGTTTAATGACTTTGTGCTTATGGCCAAAAAAGATTATGTTAATCAAAACAAAGGAAGTGATGTTAATGATGAAGAAGCTGTGGTTGATATGGAAGGTGAACTAATCAGTGCCTTAGAAGAGATTGACAGACTCAAACTCGAGAAGAGAAAACAAAAACAGTTGTTGATGCAGTTTGAAAAGAATGCTAAAAAACCTGATGAAGACTTTGCCCTGCTAAAGGTGGAGTTAGAAGAGGCAAAGAAAATAGAGGACATTCTGAAACAACAATTATCAGATAAGAAGGAAAGATGTGAAGCCTTGGAAGAAGAGGTAGTAAAAACCAGAAAAGAGATGGAGAAGTTCAAAGCATTGTATCTCCAAAATCTTCCAAGCATTAAAGCCTCAGAAGGATTAACCACCATTCTGAATCAGCAAAGGAATCCAAATTTTAAAATTGCTTTGGGTTATGAAGAAGGATCAAGTTGTAGTCAGCCAAACAACAAAGAATCCATCAAGTTTGTCAAGTCTACATTCATTGACAACAACAAATATGGAGAAACAAAGGAAGATAATCAACTGCCAAGGAAGAGTGAAATAAAAAGTGTCGAAACTGAATCTGTAGAGAAAAGAAACCGACCTGCTCAAAGAAGACAACCATTTTCCAGGTACAAAGGATTTTTCTATGGATATTGTTTTTTCTGTTCTAACTTTGGTCACAAAGCTGTAAACTGTTCTTTAAGATTTAGATATGAGAAATCAAAACACTCGAGGAATAGATATCTGCTACAACAAAGAATGGAATAGCCAAGTAACGAACAATCACAGACTGCAAATCATGTGATGGATGGGAAAAGGACACAAGTTAAACATAACAACCGTTATTATCCCTTATTCAATGAACCGGAATGTTACACCTACCATAATTATGGACATAAAGCTGCAAACTGTCTCTTACAGAACTATGAATCAGATCTGACTCCCTCTACTGAAAACGTCAAGGTTTGGAAGAATAAAGAAAATGACAAGTATGGATTAGTGTTATCAACTCAAAGACAAAAGAACCCCTTGTATATTGACACTGGGTGCTCCAAACATATGACATGAGACAAAATTAAGTTTATGTTTCTAAGTGAAATCAAATCAGGAAATGTAACCTTTGGAAATGATGCTCCTGGTAAAATCAAGGGTAAAGGGATGGTGAGTTTGAGTAATGGTAAAGGAAAATCCCAGGATGTTCTGCTTGTAGATGGGTTGAAACATAATTTTCTCTGTGTAAGTCAAATGTGTGATAGAGGATGTGAAGTGGTGTTCACTTCCAACGATTGCAAGATAAAGTCTGTAAACTCAGGACAAGTAATGGCTAAAGGCACAAGAATGGATAATAATGTATATGTGATGAAGGAAGATAGAGAAGAGTTTCACATAAGAAAACATGATGAAAGTTGGTTATGGCATAGGGGACTTGAACATATAAACTTTGATCACTTAATCAAGCTCAAAAATCTTGAGGCAGTAAAATATATTCCAAGAATATCAAAGCCACAAGACTCTATGTGTAAACCCTGCCAAGTAGGAAAGCTAACCATGACTCAGTTTAAATCCAATAGATCTACTTCAACAAAGAAACCACTCCAATTAATTCATATGGATTTATGTGGACCATCAAGATAGGAAGGCACAAGGAAGGAAAACTAATTTATGTTGATCATTAACGATTACTCCAGACTTACTTGGGTTGATTTTCTCAAAGAAAAAGCTGAATCATTTGAGAAATTTAAAACATTTAAGGCTTTAACTGAGAATCAAACAGATAAGAGGTTAAAGGTAGTAAGATCAGACAGAGGAGGAGAATTTATGTCAAGTGATTTTAAGGAACTCTGTGATAAAAATAGGATCAAGAGAGAATACACAATCCCAGGAACTCCACAACAAAATGGAGTAGTTGAGAGGCAAAACAGAACAATGCAGCAAATGGCTAGGTCAATGATGAATGAGAAGAACATTGGTCAAACCTACTGGGTAGAAGCAAAACACACAATAGTCCTTGTTCTTAACAAATCCCACCTCAGATCACACAGTGACAAGACACCTTATGAATCGTGGTATGGGAGACCTGCTTCAATCAAACACTTCAAAGTCTTTGGGAGTAAGTGTTACAAAAAGAATAATAATGAGAACCTTGGAAAGTATGATGACAAGGATGATGAAGGCATCTTCTTAGGGTATGCTACAAACAATAAAGGATACAGATGATATAATAAGAGGTTGCATAAATTGGTTGATTGTATTGACATAAAATTTGATGAAGGAGTCCGAGTGAGAGAGGTGGACAATACTGAATCAACAACAGAGGATATGGATGAAGTTGAAGCTGAACAGGTCCAAGAATTATAACAAGAAGAATCTGAGTCATATGAATATGCAAATACTCAGGCAGACTCAAATCAACAGACAACATCAAATTCTTCCTCCAGAATTACTCAAAAGAATCATCCTGCAAGTCAGATAATTGGTGAGAAAGACAAAGGTGTACAAACCAAGAGAAGGATAATCAAAAACACCGAGCGATCACATATAGCTTTCATATCCATGGTGGAACCCAAGAACTTCAATGAAGCCAATGAAGATGTAAACTGGTTAAAATCAATGAATGAGGAACTGGACCAGATTGAAAAGAATGACACTTGGGAACTTGTTCCTAGGCAAACAAATAAAAATGTAATAGGATCCAAATGGGTCTACAAAAATAAGATGAATGAGCAAGGAAATATTGTAAGAAATAAGGCTAGATTGGTCTGCAAAGGATATGCTCAAATAGAAGGACTAGACTTTGATGAAACATTCACGCCTGTAGCAAGATTAGAAGCTATTAGAATGTTTCTTTCCTATGCTTGTCATAAGAAGTTTAAAGTTTATCAAATGGATGTCAAGTCAACTTTTCTAAATGGAGATCTAAAAGAAGAAGTTTATATGGAACAACCAAAAGGTTTCCAACTGTTAGATAAACTTTGTCTGCAAGCTAAAGAAAGACTTATATGGGTTGAAACAAGCTCCTCGTGCCTGGTATCAGAGACTGGACACGTCTCTACAAGACAAAGGATTCAAGAGAGGAACAATTGACAACAATCTATATATCAAAATAAAGGGTAGTGATCTGGGCATTGTGTTGGTCTATGTAGATGACATCATCTTCGGTAGTAATAATGCTTCATTGGTACAATGGTTTTCTTTTTCCATGCAGTCTAAATTTGAAATGTTTATGATAGGGGAATTGTCATTTTTTCTTGGTCTACAAATTACTCAGAGGTATAAAGGGATATTTCTTTCTCAAGAAAAGTATCTAAGCGAAATGTTGAAAAGGTTTCAAATGGAAGATTCTAAACCTATGAGAACACCTATGGTCACTGGATGTAAGTTAAGCAAGGATGATGTTTCACCTGATGTTGATCAGAGTTCATATAGGTCTATGATAGGAAGCCTATTGTATATCATAACATCATGTCCAGATATAATCCATGTTGTTGGAATGGTAGGAAGGTATCAGGCTGCACCTAAACAGAGTCATTTGTTAGTTGTCAAAAGAATATTCATATACTTGAAAGGAACAATGGAATACAACCTATGGTATCCTAGGAATCAAAATTTTCAACTATCAGTCTATTCAGATAATGATTGGGCTAACTGTTAGTCAACTAAGAGGGGGGGGTGAATCAGTTGTTACCGTGCTTAAACAATTATGCTTCTTTTAAACTCTTTGCCGAGTCACTAAATGATGATCACAATAATGCAGGGGAATAAACAATGGCATATTCAGCATCAGTCATACATAAGAGAAACA
>SNQJ01S0026557.1:149712-175868 GCA_010110895.2 Picea sitchensis
ATAAGACTGCTATTCCTCCTGAGCTTGATTTCCTTTGTCTTCTGTTTTCCTGTCATCTTCACTGTTGTACTTGCCATCAATGACAAGCATAACACTTTCCAACACTAACTACATGGATGAAAGGAAACACATGAGTGGAGGTGCATTCTTCTTAGGAGATTCCCTTGTATCATGGTTGAGCAAGAAGAAAGGTTCCATTTCCTTATCAACTACAAAAGCTGAATACATTGCAGCTGCCACCTGTTGTACCCAAGTATTGTGGATGATTCAGACACTTACAGACTTGGAGGAAAATTATACTGCACCGATTCCAATCCATTGTGATAATACCAATGCAATTAGTGTGTTAAAGAATCCTGTCTTCCACTCCAAGACCAAGCATATACCCATCAAGTATCACTTCTTGAGGGAACAAGTAACCAACTCTGTGGTTTCTTTTCATTATATTCCATCCAAAGATTAGATTGTTGATATCTTCACTAAACCGCTTGCACAAGCTCAATTTGAGTATCTACGCCAGAAGTTGGGCGTGACCTCACTATCAACCTAAGAGGGTCCATCATGTCAAGGGGAGTATTTATTTGTTGGATATCTGATACCTTCGAAAAATACTACAATAGCTAAGGGGGAGCATGTTTTCTTTGACATTGATGTCAAAGGAGGAGAAAAGGTCCGAATGCTCCAGTTGGATATCTAAGTAGAACAGTTCAACCTTTCAAGGTTGCCATCAATGCCAAAGTGACACAGAGCCCCCACCTCAACGGGTTCTGCGCGACCTCCCGATCTTAGGATCGTTCTAAGTATTTTCGAGAGTCTGACTGACTCTTTGATTTCCCCTCAAAAAATCACTCACACACGCTAGTGTGTAACCACATGTCATTCTTTTGAGCTGCACCCACACGAAGAAACACTAAGTGCCAACTCACCCCCACTTGATCTCTGACTATGACCACAACCTTTACACGAACGGGTATTTTGGCTTTCACGACTTCACGATTCCAGATGCGAGTCCTCCTATCTCGACAATCCCTGAAACTCGAAAAGGCCCAATGGAAATTGATCCCTGCCTTGACTTTTCCCTGATGTGACCTCTGGCTACGAGCTGGGGCCAAATATTTTTGTCACCCGGGATTTCCCTTACCGACGTTTTTCTATGCAACAACTCCTTTCCCTGACCTCTGAAACCACGAAAACCCCTTGCCACAGATCAATGGCTCTGATCTATCCTACGATCTGACAGTCCTAGTTCTATCGGGACTTCACGAATCGGGAGTTCGCGACTCTCGACTCCGAGTCACAGCTTCCTCCACTTCTCAAATTCTGAAATGACAGAATTCAAGGACGTGAGACCAACGAACCCTGTTGATCCGAATCTAATGACCACTATTCCCCCTGAGATTATGAGTGCTCAAAAAAATTCGGCCTTACTCTCTTCGCTGGTCTGCGAGATCCAACAGTCCATGGAACTTCGGTGGTTCTCCCCACGAGAATTTCAACCGTCCGATCAGACTTTTGACAGATTCTTCTTCCAACCCTCCGACGTCAACCTTCCTGAGCTTTCTTCCTTTTGAATGGCTTCGACACTCGCCTTCCCTTGAACTCTTCAAGGTTCTATCCCTTCTGAGCTTTTACTTGCAAACTCTAGGGCTTCCTTAGTGATTCTGCACGCACTCCTTGCAGCATTCACAAATAACCTCTGGTTACTTGATCCTTGACTCTGTGCACTCCTTGCAACAATAGTCCTTCAATCCTCCTCCTCATTTGGAAAAGTCCATGACTTCTACTCGCCTATGCACACCTTGCACGACTCTTGCTATTCCTGCACTTTTACTAGTATGAGAACAAAAGAAACCCTCCTGAGTTTTTCTGAGATAAAACTCAGACCCTTGTCAACGCACACCTTGTGGACGTTCACTGCACTCTTTGCAGGAATTCTCAAGAAGAGAAACAATTGAAACTCATTCTTCTCTCCTCACAGATTTCATAAATTCAACATGAAATCAAGAGCATTCATACCCACATAACACTGAAATAAATGCATAACAGAGAAATAAAACACTGTAAACATACCATTTAACAGATATAGATAGTAAGCATAATAACGCCATAAAATTGAGTCAAAGTCTTCATATATTAATTTAAGTATCCCTGCACATGGGTTCTTCTCTGTATTCTAGCTCTCTACAGCCCTACAACTTACAGAAAATTCTTCATAATCTTTTTCCTCTAATACAATGATACAAGTGAGAGTGTCTTTTACGAGTCCCCCCCCCCTACATCTTTAAGATATCTAATTAGAAATTAAGACCTATCTACTTTTCATTCAATACAATTAAATGCCTTCATATTCAACATATTAGAGCAATGCTCAAGATCTGCTTACAATCTCCAAAACATAAATGTAGATACACTCTCCCATCTATTACATTAATGCTTCTTCATTCAAATTTAAAACATTTTCAAAATGTGTGTTGTTGCATTTCCAGCTGTCTTTGCCTTTGCGCTTGCTTCACAGGTTGCTTACGATGCTCCTGCATCATACTCCCTTGGTTGAAAAATTCATGAACTCCTGCACCGTCTGTCCATGTCTTCTGATTCCTTCCTCACTTTCCCAACTGCCATCCTCAATTGGGTGGCCTTCCCATTTGACCAAATATTCAAAGTATGTCTTTCTTTGGGTTTTCTTTCCAACTCTCTGGTCAATTGTCCTTTCCATTTGTGGCTTTTCAACTACAGGAAATTGTTTAATCCATTGAACTTCTTTCCGACTCTCCTCTGCTCCTGTTTCATCATCTCTGTAAGGGTATAGATCTTCTGTGTTGAATATGGGCGATATTCCTACCCCATCTGGTAACCCAATCTCATAAGCGTTTGCTTCAAACTTTCTTATGATCTTACACGGTCCAATTTTCTTCATCTTCAGTTTATTGTACGCTCCTCTTGGGAACCTTTATTTTTTGAGATGTGCCAGAACCAAATCACCTACTTCAAACTGAATTTATCTTCTGTGTTTATCTGCTCTGCGCTTATATTCCTGATTTGAAATTTGCAATCGCTCCTTGATTTTGATGTGGAGCTCCTGCATCTCTGCTGCAAAATCTTCTACTCCAACACTCCTGAATTCATTCTGCTCTAAGTCCCTTAATTCAGATATTCCTCTCGGCTACATTCCATACATGATCTGGAATGGGATTTGTCCTGTACTCCTGTTTGATGAATCGTTATATGCAAATTCTGCTTGCGGCAGAATCCGATCCCACTGACTGTGATGTTCAGCCACCAAACTCTTTAATAAATCTCCCAAGCTTCAGTTTATTACCTCAGTCTACCCATCCGTCTGAGGATGATATGCTGAGCTAAAAGATAAATTAGTCCCCAGCTTATTCCATAGGGTCCTCCAAAAATGACCAACAAATTTGGTATCCCTGTCTGATACAATACTCTTGGGTAAGCCGTGAAGTCTAACAACTTCTTTGAAAAACAGATTTGCAATGTGAGTTGCATCACTAGTTTTCTGACATGAAATGAAATGTGCCATTTTGGAAAATCTATCGACTACCACAAAGATTGAGTCACACCCTCTTTGCATCCTTGGCAGTCCTAACACAAAATCCATACTTACCGCATCCCATGGCCTCTCTGGTACTGGCAATGGCTGATACAACCCTGTATTCAGTCTCTTTCCCTTCGCGTGCTAGCAAATTCTGCACCTATTCACAAATCTCTTGACATTTGTCCTCATCCCTGGCCAATAGTATGAGCCATTTAGTTGTGAAAAATTCTTGTCATGGCCGAAATGTCCAGCCAATCCTCCACTATGCATTTCCTTCAGAATATTCTCTCTCATAGAACTCTTCAGAATACACAACTGATTACCCCTGAACAATAGTCCATCCTGAATCATATATTCARTCCATTGGCTCCTATCTCTGAGAACTAGATTCTCACATGCTTCATAGGCTTCTTTGAAATATGCATCATCTTTGTACATTTCTTTGAGGTTATTGAAACCTAAGGTCTTCACTCTGAACTCTTGCAGAATCAAACATTTCCTCCTCGAAGCATCAACAACTTTGTTAACAGTTCTAGAAATATGCTTTATAACAAAAGTAAAATTCTGCATGTATTCAACCCATTTTGCATGCTTCTAGTTCATTTTTTCCTGTCGAGTTATGAATTGTAAAGCATGGTTGTCACTATACAAGACAAACTCTTTCAGAACCAAGTAATGCCTCCATTTTTTCAACGCCTGTATGACTACATAAAACTCCTTGTCATACGTGGAATATTTCATCTTTGTATCGTTCAACTTCTCATTGAAGAATGCAATCGGTCTGTTGTCTTGGCTTAATACCGCTCCAATTGCAAGTCCACTAATGTCACATCTCACTTGGAATGTCTTGATAAAATCTGGAAAAACTAGAACCGACTGTCCAGTTATCTTCTCTTTCAACAACTTGAAACTCTTCTCCGCTTCTTCTGTCTAATGAAAAGATTTATGTCTTTTCTTGACTGTGTCCATCATTGGTGCACATATCTCACTGAAGTTTTTGATGAACTTCCTATAAAAACTAGCCAATCCATGGAAGCTTCAAACTTCAAAGATATTCTTCGGCGATGGACAATCTCTGATTGCCTTTACTTTCTCAGGATCCATTTTCAACTCGTTCGAAGAGATCACAAAACCCAAATAAATGAGTTCTTTCTTCATGAAAGATGACTTCTTTAAATTTATCAACAATTTCTCTTGCTGTAACCTCCTCATTACTGTAGCTAAATGATTTAGATGTTCTTCTTCAGTCTTACTGAAGATCAATATATCATCAAGATACACGATTACAAAATTTCCTATGAAATCTTTCAAGACCTCGTTCATCAGCCTCATAAAAGTACTTGGCGCATTTGTCAAACCAAACAACATGACAAGCCATTCATACAACCCTTCATTCGTCTTGAATGATGTCTTCCATTCATCACCTTCCCTCATTCTAATTTGATGATATCCACTTTTCAAATAAATTTTTGAAAAAAACTTTGCTCCACTCAAGCAATCCATCGAGTCATCCATCCTCGGTAAAGGAAATATGTACCTAATGGTGATTTTGTTTATAGCTCTCGAGTCTGTACACATTCTCCAGCCACCATATTTCTTTGGGCTTAACACTGTAGGTACATCGCATGGACTCAAACTTTCTCTAACCAATCCTTTGTCCACCAAGTCCTGGACTTGCTTCTTAACTTCTTCATTCTCCTGCGACGTCAATCTACACGCTGCTTTGTTTGGTAAACTTGCTCCATCTATAAGATAAATATGATGACTTATGCTCCTGATGGGTGGCAACGAACAAGGTAATTCGTCCACCACTATATCAACGAACTCCTCTAGCAGTTCCTGAATTTCTTCTGGTAGATCATCTATCTTGGTACTGGTCAGAATGACTCTACACTTTCTTAGCACAACAAATTGCATGTCTTCTTCTTTCTTGAATTCATCAAGAAGCTCCTTCCCACTCATGAGAAGTATAATATTTCTCACCTTTGTTTTCACCTCCTTGTCTCTAATTGGCAGTAACATATGCATTCTACCATTCTTTTCCAAGGTGTATGTGTTCCTTCTCCCATCATGAACAACATTCTTGTCATATTGCCACGGTCTCCCCAACAAAAGATGACAGACATCCATGGGAATAACATCACATAAAATTTCATCCTTATATCCCCCTATCTTAAATTCAACTAGACATTGTTTAGTGACAGTTACCTGATATCCCTTTTGCAACCACGAGACTTTGTATGGGCTTGGATGTGCAACAGTCTCCAATTCTATCTTTTCCACCATCTCTGTGGATACTAGATTATCTGTGCTTCCACTGTCCACTATTACCTTGCATACCCTGTCCTTGGTCTTGCAAGCAGTTCTGAACAAACTGTTTCTTTGGACTGGATTCTCTATCTCTTTCTCTGGTTCCAAGAGAATTTTCCGCATCATTAAGGATCTTCCGCCTTCTGCATTTTCTGCCTCAACATTTCGCTTATGTTCTTCTGAAATGTGAGCTTCGCCTCCATCCCTTTTTCTATCAGGACATTCGAAGGATTTATGTCCGATATTTCCACAGAAAAAACATTTTACCTCACCTCCTCTGCCTCTTCCTCTTCCTCTTACTCGCAGAAAAGTGTTCCTGTCGGCATATTGTCTCCCCTGTGAACTTCCTCCTCTTTCAGGGTGAGAATGAGGTTTCTTTTCTTCCTCCTTCGACTTATGAGTTATGTCCTAGGCAACTGATTTTCCTCTGCTCTGACTTCTGTCTTGCCTCTTAGACCTTGCTTTCGGGCTAATTTCTCTTCATCCTTCAGAGCCATTTGATAAGCATCTTCGACATTTCTAATTGTCATCATGCTTATTTCATCTTGAATGTCATATCTTAGACCATTCATGTATCTGGCAACCTTTTCATCATCAATTTCTCGATGACCAGCCCTGATGTTGAGCCTGTAAAATTCCTTAGTGTATTCTTTCAATGTCATCCCTTTCTGTCTCAAGTTCTGCATTCTTCAAAACAAATTAATTTGGTAGTCTCTAGGTATAAATTTGGCTTTCATTTTTGCAACCATCCTATCCCAACTTTTGATTCTTTGCTTGCCTTTGCAATGCCTGTCAGCCTGCAGTTCATCCCACCACAGTGCTGCATGCCCTTTAAGTCTAGTGACAACATGTTTAACTTTCTTATCTTCCTCGACATCCTCATAGTTGAAGTATTTATCCAGAGCCCTAAACTAATCTAGCAGCTCTTCAACGTCTAAGTTTTCTTCATACATCGGAATGTCCATCTTTGCTCTGGCTCTGATTCTTGCAACATCTCTGAATAGACGTTCTTTTGCAGCGTCCTCGACTATGACTTCTTCTTTATCTCCAACCTCATTTTCTCTTTCGGCTTCACTAACATCTCCAACATCAACTTTCCGTATCTGTGCTGTATCCATATCATCTAATCGAGCACATAGTTCTCTCATTTCCCTTTCCACAGCTGGATTGGGCATTGCTCATTCTTGACGTCTTCTTGGTGGCATTGTTGTAAACTGTTCTCTGCTACAGAATTTCAAAATCTGTGGGCTTTGATACCACTCTGACGCAGAGCCCCCACCTCAGTGGGTTCTGTGCGACCTCCCGGTCTTAGGATCGTTCTAAGTCTTCCCAAGACTCTGATTGGCTCTTTGATTTCCCCTCAGGAAATCACTCACCCACACTAGTGTGTAACCATAGGTCCTTCTTTGGAGCTGTGCCCACGCAAAGAAACAGTAAGCGCCAACTCATCCCCACGTGATCTCTGAATATGACCACAACCTTTACCCGAACGGGTATTTTGTCTTTCGCGACTTTGGGGTTCCAGATGTGAGTCCTCCTATCTCGACAATCCCCAAAACCCGAAAAGGCCCAAGGGAAATTGATTCCTCCCTTGACTTTTCCCTGATGTGACCTTTGGCTACGAGTTGGGGCCAAATATTTTCGACACCCGTAATTTCACGTACCAGTGTTTTGCTATGCAACAACTCCTTTCGTTGACCTCTGAAACCACGACAACCCCTTGCCACAGATCAACGAATCTGAGCTCTCCTACGATCTGACGGTCCTAGTTCTATCGAGACTTTGCGAATCGGGAGTTCGCGACTCTCAACTCTGAGTCACAACTTCCTCCACTTCTTAAATTCTGAAATGGCAGAATTCAAGGACGTGAGACCAACGACCCCCATTGATCTGAATCTAATGGCCACTATTCCCCCTGAGCTTATGAGTGCTGAAAAACACTCGGCCTTACTCTCTCCGCTGGTCTACGAGATCCAACAGTCGATGGAACTTCGGTGGTTCTCCCCACGAGAATTTCAACCATCCAATCAGACTTCTGACAGATTCTTTTGCCAACCCTCCAACGTCAACCTTCCTGAGTTTTCTTCTTATTGAGTGGCTTCGACACTCGCCTTCCCTTGAACTCTTCAAGGTTCTATTCCTTCTGATCTTTTACTTGCAAATTCTAAAGCTTCCTTAGTGATTCTTCACGCACTCCTTGCGACATTCACAAATAATCTCTGGTTACTTGATCCTTGACTCTGTGCACTCCTTGCAACAACAGTCCTTCAATCCTCCTCCTCATTTGGAAAAGTATATGAATTCTACTCGCCTACGCACACCTTGCACGACTCTTGCTATTCCCACACTTTTACTAGTATGAGAACAAAAGAAACCCTCCTGAGTTTTTCTGAGATAAAACTCAGACCCTTGTCAATGCACACCTTGCGGACGTTCACTGCACTCTTTGCAGGAATTCTCAGGAAGAGAAATAATTGAAACTCATTCTTCTCTCCTCATAGATTTCATACATTCAACATGAAATCAAGAGCATTCATACCCACATAGCATTGAAATAAATGCATAACAGAGGAATAAAACACTGTAAACATACCATTTAATAGATATAGACAGTAAGCATAATAACGCCATAAAATTGAGTCAAAGTCTTCATATATTAATTTAAGTATCCTTGCACATGTGTTCTTCTCTGTATTCTGGCTCTCTACAGCCCTACAACTTACAAAAAATTCTTCAAAATCTTTTTCCTCTAATACAATGATACAAGCGAGAGTGTCTTTTACGAGTTCCCCCCCTACATCTTTAAGCTATCTAATCAGAAATTAAGACCTATCTACTTTTCATTCAATACAATTAAATGCCTTCATATTTGATAGATGAGAGCAACGCTCAAGATCTATTTACAATCTCCAAAACATAAATGTAGATACACTCTCCCAGCTATTACATTAATGCTTCTTCATTCAAATTTAAAACATTTTGAAAATGTGTATTGTTGCGTTTCCATCTGTCTTTGCCTTCGCGCTTGCTTCACTGGCTGCTTACGATGCTCCTGCATCATAAAGGGGGATATTGTTGGCATGTTTACAGGCAGAGTGTGTTTTTCATTGATGGAAAGAACAACAATGATGTTGACATGATTACAGGTAGAGTGTGTATGGAAAGAAAAGCAACGAAGACACAACAGAGAAAGCTTGAGAAGCTTAGGAGGAATAGCGTGAGTATGCAGATATTGAATCTTGGAAAGAAGCATAAGCTCAGGAGGAGAAGCGAACAATATGAAAAGATGAAAAATATCAGAAGAGATAGTGCAGAGTTGCATGTAGAGCGCAAGTGTGCGTCAGGGTCGAGGGTAACTTTTGCCAAAGCTTAGGAGAGATAGCATTCTGAGACGCGCAAATGAGATCCCATACATCAAGGCTCATAGAAGGATCAAAGGTCGAGGTATTTGACACTTAGAAATTATTCCAAGTCAGGAGGATGCATAATATTAGGAGGAGGAGTGGCAATGGACGTCAGATCAGAATCCAGACAGGAGGAGCGCGCAGAGGAGGAGATTAGACCTCAGCCATTAGATCAAAGCGCAAAGTACCAACAATGGTTAGATCTAGTGGAGATGCAAGGAGGATAATCTTAAGAGTCAGTCAACACTCCAAAGATGTGAAGGAATCATGGCTGTTGGAACCATAGGACAGGTGACGAGCGATTGGAATTTCCATGACTCACAAACTGTAGAATTCAAAGGTGAGTGTTGTGGGAACTCGCGATATGCGAGGTCGCGAAATGATCCTAGCTGTTGGAGCCAGAGGACACGTGGCGAGCGATTGGAATTTTGCTGACTTGCAAACTGGAGAATTCAAAGGTGAGTGTTGTGGGAACTCACGATATGAGAGGTCGCAAAATGATCTGGGTCGTTGGATCTAGAGGACACATGGTGGGAGATCAACATTTCCCTGACTCGCAAATCAGAAAAGTCAAAGTTGAGAGTTATAGGAACTCATGATATGCGAAGTCGCGAAATGATCTGAGCCATCAGATCACCGAGGATATGGAATATTGATCTGATATGAAGTCGAAGTCTACAATTTGATCGCAGCTGTCCATCAAAGGGAAAGATTTGAACCGTTGATCCGATATGGAGTATTTCAAATTTCACGAGTTGGGAGTTTCGAGGCAACTCATAGAAGGAGTTCGTGATATGAGAAATTGTGACACACCCCTCTTGTTTGGCCTTTGGTCACAACTGATGGTCGCATTGATGAAGGTTAAGGGAGGAGCTAGCACGTAGCTGGGCTCCACATCAGTGATCAACGAGATCATGACGTGCCCTTTTAATTGGCTAACATTCACAACTAGTGGTCATGTGGAGTGAGAATAGAGGAAGGAGCTAGCGCTGCTAAGCTCCATTTCAGATATCACAAGTTGGGAAAATCGAGGTGACTCGCAGTTGATCACCCGATATGCGAAATCACGAAACAAATTTTGAATAGGCGTTTGGTCACCATCGGTGGTCACGTGAAGGAAGAGGCTAGAAGCGGAAGAAGCCATAATTGACTGGCTGTAATTGCCAGAACACGGTGATGAAATAGGCCAGAGAACTCGAGGAGCTGCAGGGTGATCGCCAGAGGAGATGAAGAGCCTCGAGGTAATTTCCAGTGGAATGAAGACTGATCAGAGAGACAATTGAAAGATGGAAAAGTGTCGAAGTCTGTAACTGCAATAGAGAGGATAAAGCTCGACTGTGACAAAGAAGACGAAGAGTCGTACTGCTAGAGAAGGCAGAGAATCTCAGCATAACGACTAGTGATGATGAACGTATGGAGACAACCACAAGAGAAGATGAAGAGTTGCCATGATGATTAGGAGATGACTCAACGTGGGTATTTGATGCAGAACAATGAGGCAGAAAGGGGTATGCAGTGGTATAGCGCATGGAGCATGCAATTGGTGCACAGAGAATATAAAAACACAGAACAAAGAAGAGATTGTTGCTACCGTTGAGAGTGATTCATGTGAGAAGAGAGACGCTGATGCAGGAGAGCAGAGAAATGTAGCAGAACAATGATGAGACTGGTAAGCCATAGATAAATGCTATATCATTGTGATAAAGTTGTAAAATGCAAAGATTTATATTTCAGGGTAGTAGGGAGGTGCTAGGGAGGATTTGTGTCCTCAGAGTTTCAAGTGGGTGCTTGAACACAGGGAGTTGTAGCTTCCATCTGGTTGCAGCTAGAAAAACCAAGGTGGTAGGGTGGTGCAAGGGAGAACTATTGTTCTCTTTAATACAGGTCCATGCCCATGTGACTGGAATTTGGTGCTTCCATCCAATTGGTGTTGGAACACTTAGGGAGTTGGTGCTTCCTTCTAGTGGGTGCTAGAGAAACCAGAGAGTTGGTGCTCTCAACAAGTTGTAGCTTGCAGAACATAGGTGGTAGCCTCACAATGAGTTGGTTCTCTCAACAAGTTGTAGCTTGCAGAACATAGGTGGTAGCCTCACAATGAGTTGGTGCTCTCAACAAGTTGTAGCTTGCAGAACATAGGTGGTAGCCTCACAATGAGTTGGTGCTCATAAGAATGATAATGCACATAAAATAAAGATTACTTATCAGATCAAGAAGAAGAGGTTTTTCTCTTTATGGGTTTCCTCAGAAAATATCTTTCTTTGTATATTTCATATGTGTGATTGATGTTGTATATTCTATTGCTTACCTCCCTGTATTATTGTGATTTTCATTGAGTGATTTGTAAAGAGTTTAAAGTAAGCATAATTGTTTAAGCATTGTAACAACTGATTCAACCTCCCCCCCCCCCTCTCAACTATCCAACATAATGATCCTCCTCAAACATAAATGAGTGCAACCACCCTAATTATTGTTGATTATTTGGGTTGTTTGTCATTGATGTCAACCCTTGAAGAAAGTTTGGTAGTGAATTCCGGTAGCACAAAGGTTTGGGTAATGGACCCAAGTTTGTTTGATGTATAATGGTATGAGTTTTAATATATTTGAAGGTAATACTATTCTATATGAATAGTACATGTCATTCCATTTATGGTGGTATGTGGAACATCACATAACTCCTCATGATTAGAGAGTTATTGCCATGTGAAGTTGGAGAACCCTCATGGGTCATCTAGAAGCCCCAAAAGGTCAAAGTAGTCAAAGTGGATGAAAAGAAGAAATGATTTAAATAATAAAGTAAAGTGATGAGTGTACTATAAGTCAAAGTGGATACAAAAGAAATTCTTTAAATACTAAAGTTAATGGAGAAATTACTAAGTGGACAAGTGGTTAGAAGTGGGTTAGCCCTAAAATAAGGAAAGTGGTTTAAGATGGTTAGAGGGTAACCCCTTGAGAAAGCTACATAAAAGTATAAATAAGAGACAAGGGTCTCTCATTTAATCACACTTCATCATATTGAATATCCACAAGTCACTGAGGTAACCAAAGGATATCTAAGGTAAATTTCAGAGGGAAGGTGAAGTAAAGAAGGCCAAAATTCGAGGGAGGATAAATTCTTTTGATGATGTTTTTCTAAGGTATGTTATTTACAGGTCATCTCACCATTTTCACAATAACGGTTTTTTCTAGAATGATTCAGACCGCAAAATATGGAGGCTGTTGAGGAAACATATCCAAGTAGTTGTGATAAACATTTCAGCTTGTGGGTTGTTGTATTTTTGGAGTTACACTCCGTGGAAAATAGGGTTTGTGGCTAGTCCTGAAACTAGTATAAAACATGTGTTTTGGGTAAAAACGTCATAACTTCTTCTTAACAGATCCAAATTTAGTAGGAAAAAATGTATTGGTTAGAGTACAGTCTTTAGTATTTTGTGTACCATTTTCAGATCCATTCAACAAATATTACATGCAGGGCATGCTCTACAAGTTCGCTCTCTAGAATAAGACAAAATTCAACAAGGTATGTCATGTTTTCTATAAATCCTTTTCTAAGAGGTTCCAAGTAGTGAAACCTGGAGGAATTGCATAAAAGACACTGAATAACATTGTGTACTATTTTCATATCTTTATTCATTACATGTACATAGTTATGATTATTTCAAGTTAGGGTTGTTGTCTAATCCAAAATTAGTCATGTGAGACTAAAGTAAAGTTTGATGAAAATGCTAGTATATTGTTGTTAAAGTTAAGGAAGGTTTGCAGGTATGTGATCATATACACCAGGTTTGTTACAGAGTTACAAATTAGATTTGGATTATGAAATTGATGAGGGATTTTGGTTGAGGTACATGTTGGGTACATGGTTGAGACAAGTAGTTGATGAGTTGGCACATACATGAGGTGTATAGTTGATGATGTCAGTACATATTGATGAGTAGTTGATGCATGATTGGTACATACTTGGTACATGGTTGGAGGCACTTGTTAGTAGTATTGTTGACACATGGTTTATGGATGATGTAGCATACTTGTCTTGGTATATTATTAGAAGCACATATTGATCTTGGTGATGATTATGAGTTGTTGTGTTATGCTTTGTTGATGCACATCTTGGTGATATTGTGCATATGGTTGAGAGTTGTCTTGGTGATTGATCTTGGTGAGAAGATCTTATTTGGTTGATAACATTGACGAGACATGTTGTTGTGATAGGTTATTGTGACAGGTTATTTGTACAGGTTTGGTTCATGGTTGATACATTTGTTTATGGTACATGTTGATGTATGGTACATGTTGGCACAAGTTATTGGTACATGTTGTTACAAATTATTTGGTGTAGGTTGATTGGTACAGGTTTACACTAGTATATCTCACAGTGATAGTGTGATAGTGGTTCCATCATTCTACTTATATTTCAGGGCGGTTGGATGGGGAAATGACAGGTGGTTGTAGCCACATTTCGGTTGTAGCTGGAGAACATAGGGGGTTGTAGCCTCCTTCTGGTTGTAGCCAGAGAATAGGGGAGTTGGAGCTTCCCTCAGGTTGTAGCATGAGAAACTAGGGGGTTGGAGCCTCCTTCCAGTTGTAGATGGAAGAAAAAGGAAGTTGGTGCTTCCAATGAATGTAATTCTTAAATACATATAAGAAAAATAATTCTGTCATTTTCTCCCACTTTGGGTTTCCACGTAAAAACACTGGTGTACTGTGTATGTGTATGATTGCTCATTTTTTCATTTTTTATTTACTCTGAAACTATTGGATGATAATGATACATTGATATAACACTTTCATTTTGTGTTTAAAAAGGATTAAATTGCTCTATTACTGATTCACCCGCCCTCTCAGTAATCCAACAATTGGTATAAGAGAAGGTTCCTTCAGAAATCAATTTAACCACTGGAAGGATATCATGTATTCCGAGAATGGAGTACCACTGTTTAATGGTCAGAATGTGTTAAATTATGAGATATGGAGCAAAAGCACGAAAGTATTTTTACAGGCATAGGGGAATTATATTTGGCTATCGATCGTTACAAGATATGATAGTTCAAAAAGGGAAAATGAATGCAACCAAGAATGAATTGAAGAAGAATAACAAAATAACAATGGATTTCATCTGGGAAGGATTACCTAATCGGGTAAGAGAAAAGGTTGGTAAATTTTCATCAGCCAAAGAAATTTGGGATAAGTTACATGACATATATTCTTAACCCATTGCAGATTCATAAAATTCCAAAGAAGATGCAGGTACAAATCAAGAAGAAATATGTTCACCATGTCAAACAGATTCAGAAGATGAAGAGTGCATAATCAACATAGGCATGTTGTTTTTCTTTAATTTTGAAAAATGTAGACATCTTGAAATAGAATGCCATGAAGGAAATGAGATAGAAAAACTAATTGAAAAAGAAGACAATCATGAAGTAGAATTGATTAGTGCTTTAGATGAACTAAGAAAAGAAAGAGAAGAAAAAAAGTCACTCAAGAAAGAATTGATGAAACAAAAGGAAAGTTTTCACATTTTTGAAGAAGCCCAATAGGGCATCAAGAACTTAAGAACTCAGCTAGAAGAATCCATAAATATCGAAGAAAATCTTGAATATCAAAAGCAACATTTGGAAGCCAACATAGCGACACAGAAGGAAGAAGAAGAAATGAGAGAGAAGATATTGAAAGATCATATCAAGGAAATAACTAATGATCTAAACCAGCTTGAGGTAGAGTTTGGTCAAGAAGAGAAAGGACTTTAAGAATAAATAATCACATTAAAAATCCAACTTGAAGAAGTGAAAAGAACAGAAGAAGTCATGAAGTCTCAGATAATGAAGAAAGAAGAAGAGGTTGAGAAGCTTGAAGAATAAGTTGTCACATTGAAAAGTAAAATCGTCAAGCTCAACAAGAACGTTGAAGAGACAAAAACATCCACATCAATTATAGAGAATGAAGAGAAGAACTCTAGGTTGCTAGAAAAGAAGAATGAAGAAAATAGAAAGAGTTATGCAGAAGTACTCAAAGGAAGGAACCATGGTCAACCAGAATCTAAGAAAACTATTGAAGATACATCTTCAAGAAGACCATCCATGTTCAAGCCACAAAGAAGCTTCAATCATGATCATGATCATTCAAGGAATGAATTCAGAAGGACTACACCACAAAGAAGATCATTCACTCTCAGGTATGCAAATTTATTTTATGGTCATTGCTTTTATTGTACTAATTTTGGACATAAGGTTGCAGGCATTATAAAAGAAATGTTCAAGAAAGAAATGCCTATGTGGCCCCACGTGACATTGAATGTTACAAATGTCATAACTATGGACGCATATCTAGTGATTGTAGAAGCATGATCGATACTTCCATGAAATAGAACACTGATATCAGATATAAGAAAGTATGGATAAGAAAACACGAAGAACAAGTGAACAAAGAACAGGTCCCAGAGATTGCAAGATTGGCAATAAAACGAGATAAAAAAAATTCTATAGAGAAAAGGAAAGATGTCATATACATAAAGGTTTGGAAAATAACTGAAAGAAAAGAAGGACAGATAAATAAGGAACAGGTTCAAGAGATTTTACTTTCAGGCATTGTAGTGAAAGATGAATCCACAGACAAAAGGAAAGAAGTCAAAGCTCAGAGAGATGATGAATCTACCAATGAAGATGATGATGAATACACATCATAGAAGGGATTGTTCTGAGCCATCCGGCTTAGAGAGTCCCAGATAATATGAATAATATATAAGGGGAGTCTATGCGGTAGTTGAGACAGACTAGAGAACCATCCTACAAGCAGCTTGCAGAGTTTGAGTAGACAGTTTCAGTGCATTCAGTTAACACAAGTACAATATGATAGATCAATAAGTTGTAGTAGTACTTCATGATAGTACAGTGACATATGAGTCAAAATTATCGATAATTGTGTAGCAGAGTGTTGGACAATATGGACATAGATGGATTCGTAAGAACACTTAGCAGGTTTGGAAAGATATATGACAGTGGATGAGAGCATGGATTCCAAATTGACAGATATTTTTTGGACACATGCAGTGCATATAACAGTTCACATTCAAAACAAAGTAATGCTCAGAACCAATAATGAAAAAACTTGTTAGGGTCCTAACCCGCACATAGGTAGAACAATATATTCGGATGTAATAAAGGTCAATATTAATAAGGCCTTTCAATAAAATAGAATAAGTCGAATGTAAGAAGACCTAATAGAAGCTTCCGCTTTTAGAAGGATCTTCCTCTAGATGATTCTTTTGATAGACATATTTAGTAAAAATAGGAGTCGAGGGTATGAGAACCCTAGCTTGGATACTATTGTAATAGAGCTCTACTCAACTGGAGGTTGCCCCCTCAAAGAGGCCCATGAACATTGCTTTTAGAATCAAAGTGTTATTTTTGTTGTTATTCTTATATCATTTTAGTGCTATTGTGGTGATTGGTATGGATATATTGATGTTATTCTGCCATTTCTAGCATTTTATTTCTGTTCTGCATACTTTTTATATCTGGTATATTACAAGTGGTATCATAGCACTTTCCTCGACATAATTTGTGGGTTAATTTTTTTTTTCATGGTAGAGACGTATTTCAATGTATTTAAGCCACATAGATATGTCGTTACGCGCATAAACCTGCGGTTGAGGGATTCATACATGCAGGAAATACAAGTGGTACTTAAGTGCACATCTATTGGCCACCCTTGTAATCCCTGTTGGTACCCCTTCGAGTGATAGCGCATCAGACAACACCTGTGTACGGATCAACCTCGATTACCTGAAACCTTCTTTAGATAAATCGATCGGTTGCCTGACTGCTATAGTGCCACCAAGAACAACACTCGGGAAGATACTCTTTAGTACCTGGGTAGTCGAGTAGTATGGCTAAGGGTACGGTCTATCCTCCTTAGTTATTTCATTGAGATATTGGGCCGAGTACTACTGTTGGACCCCGCACGTATATCAGAGAGCTATAGCACAGGGAAAACCCTTGTCTGTAGAACCCTTGAATACCTAACCCTTGGGGATAGAAACATTAACAAATTAAAACATACAAGATCTCTTGCCGTGCAACTGTGTTCGGGTTGCCAAATAACTACACATTTCTTCCTGGTTAAGCATTTGGGAATTTCATCACTGCAGTATTCTTTAGACCAGAGTATAACTCCACATGAGTATTATTTGAGACCTATTCCATTGGATTCATCTATTCACCCTTATCACATTCATACATATCATTTTTCAGCAAAATTTTTGACCCCACCCACCCCATTTCAGTTTCCTCATCATCATGGCCCATACCCGTAGCCAAGACGTGGAATCTCACTTCAAAACCTTGCAATCTAATTTCATCGAGACCCAACAAGAAGTGAAACAACTCAGTGCCAATGTTGCAACCCTCAATACAACCATGCAGTCCTCAATGGAGGAAATTAAACAAGACCTGAATACCCAACTTGAATCTGTCGTTTCAATGCTCTGCACCAAGATGCATATCCCTACAGATAACCCTTTATTTGATCCAACTTCAGATACTAAAGCTAAACATTCCTCTAACTTTCAACACCATCACTTTCAACGTAACCTACATCTTCCGCGGTTGTATGTGACCAAATTTGATGGCTCAGATCCCACTGGTTGGGTAACCCAAATGAAACATTATTTCTCTTTATACGACATTACATATGACTTGGCCAAACTCCGGTATGGTGTTCTCCATCTAGATCAAGAACGTTGGAAATGGTGGCAATGGAGAAAAACTTCTCATCAAGGGTATATTGCTTGGACACAATTTGTGGCAGAGCTTTATGAATGATTTGACACTAACACCAACCATTTGGGCCATTTAAAAAAGTTGAAACAATCAAGAACAGTGGAAGACTTTATAACTTCTTTTGAGCACCTGGATTTTCGGATAGAGGGCATGTCTGATGCCTTTTTCCAAGAGTGTTTTATCAGTGGCCTCAAGGATGAGATTCGGGCCCATGTCCTCATGGCACAGCCTCAGAGTTGGGTGGAGGCTACTAAAAGAGATAAAGAAGCACAATAGGTTGTATCTTCTCAAAACCAGAAACTCTCCTTTATCCCTCGTACTAAACCAGTAAATCCCACTACTCCCTCCGCTCCAATAAAGATCCAAAAATTGACCAGGGATGAAATGGATGAATGCCAACTCAAAGGCCTTTGTTATAATTGTGATGACAAATAATTCCCAGGCCACAAGTGTAAGGAACAAAATATTTTTATGGCCATCTCAGAGGATATTTCAGAAGAGGATGTTGAAACTCCCCTTGTGTCCGAGTCACCTAAAACCACTGACATAACCCCTCCTTCAAATCCTCCCGAAGTAGAACTGGTCATTTCCCTAAATTCTCTCACTAGCTTCTTTGCTCCCCAAACCCTCAATCTCATCGGTTACATCAAGCATATGAAGGTCATCATTCTAGTTGATAGTGGAAGCACCCATAATTTTATTCATCGCCACATTGCCCAAGAAACTCATTGCTACATTCATGCCGTCAATAATTTCCAAATCATGATTGCCAATGGTGGCTCCATGAAATGTGGAGGGCGTTGTGAAAATGTGCGTCTCCAAATTGGTGACTACCACCTCAAATCTCATATGTTTTCTATCAACATGGGCGGTTGTGACATTGTGTTGGGTGCAGACTGGCTAAGGACTTTGGGTTGCATTCTCATGGATTTTAAGGAATTAACCATGTAATTTGACCAGGAGGGACAACAATATAATTTCCAAGGCATCACCATCGGTTCACCTGAGATCATTAATTCCCATCGCATGGAAAAACTGCTAAAAAAAGGTCATTCTATTGTTATTGCCCAACTCCATGCCATACATGCAACATAGACACCCTCGGTGCCGCAAGACCTCCAATCCATCCTTTCTAAACATCAAGTGGTATTTTCCACTCCCCAGGGACTCCATCCTTCCTGTGGTGTTCATGATCATTCCATTCCCCTTGTACCAGGAAGCCTTCCTCCCAATATCCGTCTGTATCATCACCCCTTTTCCCAAAAAAATGTAATTGAGAAAATGGTCCAGGAACTCCTTAACGCAGGCATTATGCGCTCTAGTATAAGCCCCTATTCTTCTCTTGTGCTCATGGTCCTGAAGAAAGAAGGTTCTTGGTGAATGTTTCCTGACTTCCGTGCCCTCAACAAACTTACTATTAAAGACAAATTTCCCATCCCTGTCATTGATGACCTCTTGGATGAATTGAGTGGTGCCCAGTTCTTTACTAAACTCAATCTTCATTCTGGCTACCACCAGATACATATGAAAGAGGCAGACATTCCCAAGACTGCCTTTAGAACTCATGAGTTTTTGGTCATGCTCTTTGGCTTGTGTAATGCCCCTTCCACCTTCCAAATCCTCATGAATCATGTCTTCCGTCCTTTTCTCCATCATTTTTTTTTAGTTTTCTTTGATGATATCCTCATCTATAGCAAAACCTAGACATACCATCTTTCCCATGTGGATCGAGTTCTCCATCTACTCTGTCAGCACCAACTTTTCCTGAAACAGTCTAAATGTGATTTTGGCACCTCAGAAGTCGAGTACTTGGGTCATCTGTTTGGCAAGGACAACGTCAGGGTGGATCCTAAAAAGATTGAAGCTATGCAAGACTGGCCTCACCCAAAGACTCTCAAAAGCTTGCATGGATTTCTGGGCTTAATAGGTTATTATCACAAGTTTGTCAAGAATTATGGAAAGATTGCAGTACCTCTCACTGCACTCTTAAAAAATAACTCTTTCACTTGGAATCCAGCCGCTGCTCAAGATTTTCAAACCTTGAAGATGACCATGTGCACCACTCTAGTCCTGGCCCTTCCTGATTTCACAAAGATCTTTGTCTTGGAATGTGATGCTTCAGGGAAAGGAATTGGTGCTGTCTTTATGCAAGAGGGTCGGCCTTTGGCCTTTACTAGCAAGCAACTGTCTGAAAGAAATCTGGGCAAATCAATCTATGAAAAGGAAATGTTGGCTATTCTGCATGCCGTTGATTTGTGGTGCCCTTATCTATTGGGGCAATGCTTCCAAATTAAGACAGACCATCAAAGCCTCAAGTATTTTCTGGAACAACGCATTTCCTCCCCGGAGCAACAAAAATGGGTGACCAAGCTCTTTGGATATGATTATGATATCATTTACAAAAAAGGCAAAGACAATGTGGTTGCAGATGCATTTTCCCGAAAGTATGAAGATGACGGATCCCTTTTTTCTCTTTCCTTCATTGTACCAGATTGGCTCCAAGTCATTCGCCAAGAATGGCTACATGATCCCAAAAGTTCATAGCTGATCCAACAATTGCAGTCCAATGCTCCAACTTCCCCAGGGTACTCTTGGCTCCATGATGAGCTTCAATACAAAGGCCGTTTGTATTTATGTAAACAATCCAAAATTAAATCCACGTTACTTTATGAGCTTCATTCTACACCCACAGTTGGGCACTCCGGGTTTACCAAAACCTATGATAGGGTCAAATGCTCTTTTTTCTGGTATGGCATGAAATAAGAAATTCGTAATTTTGTAGCTGAATGTGATGTGTGTGAATGCAACAAGGGAGAAATAGTCAAATCTCCGGGAACACTACAACCGCTTCCGATTCCACCAGCTATTTGGAGGGATATATCTATGGATTTTATTACAGGCTTACCCAAATCAGGAAATAAATCCGTCATCATGGTGGTTGTTGATCGCCTTTCCAAGTATGCTCATTATGTGCTCTTCAACACCCATTTACAACATCCATGGTGGCTCAACTTTTCATGGATCAAGTCTTCAAGCTTCATGGCATGTTGCATTCTATTGTTTCTGATCGCGACCCAACTTTCACCAACAATTTTTGGCAAGAACTGTTCAAGCTACAAGGCACCCAATTTCATCTCAGCACAACTTATCATCCCCAGAATGATGGTCAAACGAAAGTTGTCAATAAGTGTTTGGAAACATATTTGAGGTGTTTTGCCTCAGAAAAGAAAAATCAGTGGGATCAATGGTTACCCCTAGCTGAATGGTGGTACAACACTTCATACCACACAGCTACATACATGACTTCTTTTGAGGCGGTATATGGACAAAATCCACCTTTAGTTCTCTCATACTTACTTGGTGTCTCGAAGGTCTAGGCAGTTGACCAAATGATTACAGTTCGAGAGGCTATTCTTCGTACCCTCAAAGAGAATTTGGTCATGGAACATAATCGCATGAAGAAACAAGCAGATCAAGGTCACTCTGAACGTTAATTTGTAGAAGGGGATCAGGTGTTTCTTCGACTGCAACCTTACAAGAAAAATTCCCTCAAGGCCGAGCATTGTCAGAAGCTAGCGCCCAAATTTTATGGTCCTTATACCGTTCTCAAGTGTGTGGGGCAGGTGGCCTATCAGTTAGATTTTCCCATTCATTCTAAGATACATCATGTTTTTCATGTTTCATGCTTAAAGAAGGTGATTGGAACTAAGTTCCAAATTCAAGCCAACCTTCCCAAGTTAGCCGAAGAAGGATCCATTTGGATACAACCACAAGCAGTTTTGGCCCAGCGTGAGCATCGCCTGCGTCAGAGAACCATCAAGGAAGTGTTAGTCCAGTGGAAATATACAACTCCAACAGATGCCACTTGGGAACCAACTACCATTCTGCAACAATTTCCACATCTCAAGCCTTGAGGAAAAGGTTTTTTTTAAGGGGGCGGACATGTTAGGATCCTAACCCACACATAGGTAGAACAATATATTCGAATGTAATAAAGGCCAATATTAATAAGGCCTTTGAATAAAATAGAATAAGTTGAATGTAAAAAGACCTAATAGAATCTTTCGCTTCTAGAAGGATCTTCCTCTAGATGCTTCTTTTGATAGACATATTTAGTATAAATAGGAGTTGAGGGTATGAAAACCCTAGCTTGGATATTATTGTAATAGATCTTTGCTCAACTGGAGGTTGGCCCCTCGAAGAGGCCCGCAAACATTGCTTTCAGAATCAAAGTGCTATTTCTGTTGTTATTCTTATATCATTTCAGTGCTATTGTGGTGATTGTTATAGATATATTGTTGTTATTCTGCCATTTCTAGCATTTTATTTATGTTCTGCATACTTTTTATATCTGGTATATTACAAAAATCCCTACTATCTATGGAAGGGAATACCAACAAATGTGAAGCACTTCAGAGTATTTGGAAGCAAATGCTACATCAAAAGAGAAGATGGAAGAATGGAAAAGTTTGAATCTCGTGTGGGAAAAAGAGTACTTGTTGGTTACTCAAGTACAAGGAAAGCATATAAGTGTTACAATATGAGATTGAACAAAGTTGTGGAAAGAATCAATGTAACAATTGATGAAACAGGTGGACGAGAATCAAAGGAAGAAGAAAATGAATCAGTGGAACAACTTTATGAAGAAGAAGCAAAAGATGAAGAAGAAGTAGAAGATGAAGATGAAGAAGATCAGACAGAAGTAGAAGAGCAAGTTCAACAAGTGCCTCCAAAGACACTTAGAAAACGAGTACAAAAGAATCATCCTTCAGATCAGATTATCGGAAACAAGGATGCAAGAGTTGAGACTAGAAGGAGAATTCGTTCACCAGAAAAAATGCACTTAGCACTCTTATCTACGATTGAACCAAGCAATTTTGAAGAGGTCAACAATGATGAATTCTGGAATAAGGCCATGAATGAAGAATTTGATCAAATAGAGAAGAATGACACTTGGGAATTGGTTCAAAGACCAAGGAATAATAACGTGATTGGCACAAAGTGGGTTTTTAGAAATAAATTTAATGAAGATGGACATGTTACAAGGAACAAATCTAGATTGGTATGTAAAGGATACGCACAGGTTGAAGGAATCGAATTTGAAGATACATTTTCCCCAGTTACCAGAATGGAAGCAATCTGATTTCTCTTAGCTTATGCATGCTCCAAGAATATTAAAGTGTATCAGATGGACGTTCAATAAGAAGTCTATATTGAACAACCAGAAGGATTTCAGTTGCCAGAGAATGGATATTAAGTGTGCAAATTGAAGAAGGCCTTGTATGGTCTAAAATAGGCTCCTAGAGCATGACACTCTAGACTAGATAAATATCTACAACAGGAAGGGTTTAGAAAATGAATTGCAAACAACAACCTCTACATCAAGGTAACTCAAGATATTATTTTATTAATTGAAGTTTATGTTGATGATATTATTTTTTGAAGTAATGATGACAGGTTAAGCCAGAAATTTGCAAAGGATATGCAGAATGAATTTGAAATGTCATTGCTTGGAGAACTATCCTTCTTTCTGGGTCTTCAGATACGTCAAAGAAAGCAAGGAATTTTTATTTCTCAAACTAAGTATATCAGATAAATGATAAATAGGTAAGGAATGGAAGATTGCAAACCAGTTACCACTCTGCAAACCAGTTGCAAGTTGAGAAAATATGATGATTCAAAGTCTACAGACCAGAGGCAATACAGGTCAATAATTGGTAGTTTACTCTATGTGACAACATCCAGACCAGATGTAATGCAGGGAGTTGGACAGGTGGCATGATTTCAAGCAGAACCAAATGAATCACATGTATTAGAAGTGAAGAGGATTTTTAAATATTTCAAAGGAACAAAAGAGTTTGGATGATGGTATCCAAAAGGAAAGGATCTATCACTTATTGCCTACATAGATGCAGATTGGGAAGGTTACATTGATGACCGACGAAGCACTAGTGGAGAAGTGTTCTACTTGGGTGAGTTTTTAGTATCTTGGATAAGCAATAAACAATCATTAGTATCTTTATCTACAATCGAAGCAGAGTATATTGCAGCAACATGATGTTGTACATAGGTTCTATGGATGAAACAAAATTTGACAGATATATAGGTTGAGTATGATGAACCCATTCCAATCTATTGTGATAATACAAGAACCATCAGTATCTCAAAGAACCCGGTGATGCAATCCAAGACAAAGAACATTCCAATCAAGTATCACTTTCTACGGGAATAGGTTGTAGAGAAGAACATCAGAGTTGAATATGTGGGAACAAAAAAACAAGTGGCAGACATCTTTACAAAACCGCTTCCATGGGAATCCTTTGAGTATCTTCTCCAGAGACTCAGAGTAATTTCTACTCCAAAATGAATGCTTTTGAATGCTTATCTTATATGTCTCATATTTACACGAGGAAGCACCATAAATAGGACAATTCAGGTTGGGAGATCAGTTTCAGGAAGAGTTCAGTCAGGGGGAGCAACCCTGGATGGAAATATACCTTTTCCATTGATGAAAAAGGGGGAGAGATTTATCAAATGCAAAAGTAAATGCTTGGAGAAAGAGCACATAGGCATGGTTCCAGGGGGAGCATGAGTGATATGACTTTAGTATTGCATTAGAGTATTTCCATCACTACCAAAGGGGGAGTTTTTTTATTATTTGGGTTGATTTCCATTGATGTCAAACCTTGAAGAAAGTCCGGTAGTGAATTCCGGCAACACAAAGGTTTGGGTAATGGACCCAAGTTAGTTTGATGTATAATGGTATAATTTTTAATATATTTTAAGGTAAGACTATTCTATATAGATAGTACATGGCATGCCATTTCCGGTGGTATGTGGAACGTCACATAACTCCTCAAGTTAGAAAGTTATGGCCATGTGAAGTTGGAGAACCCTCATGAGTCATCTGGAAGCCCCAAAAGGTTAAAGTAGTCAAAGTGGTTGCACAGAAGAAATTATTTAAATAATAAAGTGAAGTGATGAGTGTACTATAAGTCAAAGTGGATCCAAAATAAATTATTTAAATAATAAAGTTAATGGATAAATTACTAAGTGACAAGTGGTTAGAAGTGGGTTAGCCCTAAAATAAGGAAAGTGGTTTAAGATGGTTAGAAGGTAACCCCTCGAGGAAGCTACATAAAAGTATAAATAAGAGGCAAGAGTCTCTCATTTAATAACACTTGAGCATATTGAATATCTACAAGTGAATGAGGTAAGCAAAGGATATCTAAGGTGAATTTCAGAGGGAAGGTGGAAGTAAAGAAGGTCGAAATTCAAGGGAGGATAAATTATTTTGATGATGTTTTTCTAAGGTATGTTATTTACAGGTCATCTCACCATTTTCACAATAACGTTTTTTCTAGAATGATTCAGACCGTGAAATCTGGAGGCCATTGAGGAAACATATCCAAGTAAATGTGATAAAAAAATTCAACTTATGGGTCATTGTATTTTTGGAGTTACGCTCTGTGGAAAATAAGGTTTGTGGCTAGTCCTGAAACTAGTCCAAAACAACTGTTTCGGGTAAAAACGTCATAACTTCTTCATGAAAGATCCAAATTTAGTAAGAAAAATTGTATTGGTTATAGTACACTCTGTGGTATTCTGTGTACCATTTTTAGATCCATACAATGAATATTCTGTGTGGGGCATCCTCTACATGTTTTCTCTCTAGAATAAGCCAAAATTCAACAAGGTATGCCATTTTTGCTATAACTCCTTTTCTGAGAGGTTCCAAGTAGTGAAACCTGGAGGAATTTCATAAAGACACTGAAGAAAATTATGTACTATTTTCAGATCTTCATTCATTACAAGTACATAGTTATGATTTTTTCAAGTTAGGGTTGTTGACTAATCTAAAATTAGTCATGTGAGACTAAAGTAAAGTTTGATGAAAATGCTAGTCTCTTGTTGTTAAAGTTAAGGAAGGTTTGCAGGTATGTGATCATATACACTAGGTCTGTTACATAGTTACAAATCAGATTTGGATAATGAAATTGATGAGGGATTTTGGTTGAGGTACATGTTGGGTACATGGTTGAGACAAGTAGTTGATGAGTTGGCACATACATGAGGTGTATAGTTGATGATGTTGGTACATCTTGATGAGTC
>SNQJ01S0026557.1:175878-189616 GCA_010110895.2 Picea sitchensis
ATCGCAAGTTTGTTAAGAACTACGGAAAGATTTCAGCACCTCTCACGGCTCTCCTCAAAAAGAACTCTTTCACTTGGACTCCAGCAGCTGCTCAAGCTTTTCAAATCTTGAATATGGCCATGTGCACCACTCCGGTTCTGGCCATTCCCGATTTCACAAAGACCTTTGTGTTGGAATGTGATGCCTCAGGGAAAGGAATCGACGTTGTCCTTATGCAAGAGGGTCGACCTTTGGCCTTCACCAGCAAGCAACTATCTGAAAGGAATCTGGGCAAACCCATTTATGAAAAGGAAATGTTGTCGATTATGCATGCCGTTGAGCTGTGGCATCCTTATCTCTTGGGGAAATGCTTCCAAATTAAGAACGACCATCAAAGCCTCAAGTACTTTATGGAACAACACATATCGGGGGTTTTTCCTGAAGTGACATTGAATCATCTGGTGTTAGTCCTCTACAAATTTTGAACCTGGTTGAAGTTTTCCTGAAGTGATACTGGCCCTCTTGGCGTCAGTCCTATGGATATTAGACCTAGTTTGATATTTTCTTAAGGATCCCTAATATTTCTCTTGAAAGTGTGGAGTCGCCTCCTAAAATGTATGGGTTTTTATACCATTGGTTCACCAAATTCAGTGTGTGAGACTTTTATGGACATGAACAATCCTGCAAGGGATGAACTTATGCATAAGAATGATTTGGCCAAATTTCTTGAGGATACCAACCAAGGGACCTCTACCCAAGGGGATTCTTGTGCTTTTTCATTATTTGGAAACATTGGTGCCCCCTTGATGGCCACTTTGAACATTCTTGGGTTGAATATAGGACTATCATTTTGGTTTTGGACCACTCTGAATGTCTCGAATGCTCTTAATGCTTGTCAGATAAGAAATTTATGTCATGGGCATCATATGGATTTTGATCCTTTAACTTATGCATCTGTGAATTCTAATCCTTCTCCTTCTCCCTCTTTTGGTGAAAGTATAGCTACTAGTAACCAGAAGTCTAAAAGGAAGAGGAAGAGGAAGAGTAAGAAAAAGAGTTCACCATCCTATGCTAGTCATGTTGGGGACCTGTCACCAGCCTCTGTGAGTCATGATGAGGGAAAGAAACCAACATCTACAAGTCATGTTGGAAGTAAAATTCCAATAACTACTATTCATACTGGAGTTGAGTCACCAACCCTTGCGAGTCATGTTGGTGTCCTTTTACCAACCTCTACTAGTCACGTTGGAGATGTGTTTCCAACCTCTTCTAGTCATGTTGGGGGCAAGCAACCAGGCTCTGTGAGTCATTCGAGGAAAAGTCAAGTCACTGCTATTCATATTGGAATAAATTCACCAACCTTTGTGACTCATGTTGAAGACAAGCAACCAACTGTTGCAAGTCATGATGGGGGCATGAGTCTAGACACTGCTAGTCATACTCAACAAATGTCACCAACCTCTACAAGTCATGTTGGAGATTAGCTACTAGACTCTACAAGTCATGCTCGGAACATGTCACTGGTCATTGCAAGTCACGCTTGGGGAATTGATATGGTTAAGAATCCTAGACATATAGGATGTAGGCCTAAGTTCCCTTGTAATCTTTAAAAAGGAGATCACTTTAGTCATTTGTGCCCTACTATTGTTGTGGTACGAAGAGCGTGGTCCTTGTTTGAAGGCCCTTCTAGTTATGTGTCATCTTTGGTTTCTCAATAGCTAATCCCATCTTTGGATGATACCACTCTCGTTTTTGGGTGTGATGCATCTCCTGACCATGTTGTCTCACATCATATTCAACCAGTGGTTGAGGAAGTGGTCGTGTTGATGCAATATTCATTCGATCCCACTCTTCTCTTAGAGAGTGACCAGTGTTCCAAAGTGGTTAAGCCAATGAAATCTTCGGTTGATCCCACTCTTGTTTTGAGGAGTGATGCATTTTTCAACTATGTCTTTAGCATTTCTAGTTCAATACCTTCTAAATAAGAGGGAATTCTACTCTCTTCAAGTACACTCCCTCCAAGTCCTAGGATGGTTTCCTTTCATTGGAATGATCTTGTAGAGCCTCACCTTCCTTCTTTTGTACCTTTCCAAGTACTAATTCTAGTTTAATCTATGTTGAAATGCGTTCGCCAATGTATTGTAGATGAAGGATCCTCTACAAGTATTTTATCCTCCTCAGCTTGGAAAGCTTTAGGTTCTCCCAAGCTTGTGTCAGCTACCAGTGAGTTGTTGGCTTTCGACAGAAGACCTAGTGAATGTATGGGGATTATTCCTTAGTTTTATATTACCTTAGGTTGGAAGACTATTCTAATCGATTATTTAGTGGTGTCATACCCTTTATACTTTAATATGCTTCTTGGGCATGATTATGTTTATGCTATGAAAGTTGTGGCGTCTACGCTTTTTTATGTGATGCATTTCCCTCACAACAAAAGCATTATCACTATCGATCAACTTTCATCTAAATATCACCATCCTAGTTTTATTTGATTTAGGTTTCCCCTTTATATGTTCCTAGTGTTCCAAAAGACTCTACCCTGTCATGGGTGAATTATGTGGTGTATTATCCTCGGTGTTCAATTGCTTCTGAGAAAGAATCTTTATAGTCATGTTTCCCTTCTTGGGACAAGGTCTCAGAAATTGATAGGTGGTGTATCCAATGGGGGAATGAGTTTTCAAACCTCAGTTTCATGGATGTTGAGTTTCCTTTAGATGAGGATATCATTGAAGCTATGATTATGGATTTTTGACCTATTCCTAAAATGGAAACTTTACAGGTTTTTTACCAAAGAAACCCTTGGTCTGAGCATAGAAATGGGCTCTACCTAGAGAACTATTATGCATAAGTCGCAAGGATGTGTGGTCCTTTGTACATATTGTACTTTTAGGTTTTCTTATTTTCAAGTTTTGTATCCCTTAACACATTTTTTTATCAGAGGTTTCTATATTGGACTTATTAACTTTTAGGTAAGTGTTTTTGGTCTTATATATAGGACTTTGGAGACATTTTCTTTGGTACCTTTTCATTCCATGTTGATCCGTTCTGACAGGCAATGATCTTGGAATTGGAATATAGGTTATATTTTTCCCTCCATGCATTTTTTCATTATCCATTTCCTTTTTCAATTTTCCTTAGGATCAACCCCACTGAGTTGTGACGCAGAAACTTATATGTTGTTTAGAAGTGTCGTAATTCACGTGGTAGAGCATATCGTTCATGGGTGCCCTGGTTAGAACCTTATTCATGGTTTGGCGCCCATGCTGAAATACTTTCATAGGCTCAGGAGTCCTTTTTAGTCCTGCCATGACTTTGCATTGAAGCTACATATCTTCTTCTCAATAATTTTATGGCCATTACCTACGAGACTCCCTCTAATGTATGCTACTACTTATGTCAACACTTTTTATATTCTTCAACATGTATTTTGTCCTTTATTGGAATATAGGGTAGGTTCATTTCCACCTACACAATGCATTTATCCATATCTCTGACATATCTTCCATAGGATCCACCCCATTCATTCACAATATCACACCTTCAAACTGCTTTAAAGGTGTTGTTTATGAATGGTAGAGCTTACCTCTTCATGGGTGTCCTAATTAATACCTCACTTCCATTTTTGACACATATGCTACAATTGTTCCAGTAGGCTTGGAAGACCTGTTTATTCCTGCCATGTCTTTGCATTGAGGCCTCATGACTTCCTCTCAATCTTTTGTTGGCTAACCTACCCACAAGAATTCCAAAATTTTGTTGAGTTGTAATTGCATTGCATATTAACCCCTCGCGCTTCTAGACCTAATGTCAGTTTCAAATTTCCATAGTTGAACCATTTTCTTATGCATTCCTACTATTTGTTAGCCTTGCAATTCACTACTAGAATTCTGATGAAATCTGATGGTTGTACATCGATTGGTTGACGCAATTTTATCGGTACTCCGATAAAACATGGCTACCCGATCTGTCAGTTTAATTTAGTCGGATTATATGATGAAACATTTTTCGTCGGATATTCAACATAATTTTTTCAGTATATCGACATACATAAGGACCAAAACCTAGTCGATATATACCCTTACTTATGACACCTCTTCATTGGAAGTCCGACATAAAAAAGCGTCGAATATCCGACTGCTAGATAGGATATCTTTGTCTGAGGTGTTATACCTTCAATGGGACATATTACTTTCAGACAGAATGTCAGAACTCTAACGAACAAAATTTCGGACTTGCGAGCTTCGAACCATCATATCCCACAATGGTATGTCCCCATTATCATCGTTTATCTGATGCAACATCATGGGAAATAGATGTCAGATGACCGACGATAGTATAGACAATCTAGTGTTATATCTTCAACGGATAGTTTTGTCGAATATTCAATAAACCTAACATGGGATTCCCTACGTTGTGTTTGTCAGATATCTGATGAACATGTCAATATTAAAAAAAAAACACGATATATATAAATCATGGTGACCAACAACTTCTCGTATTGGACTGTAGCTACAATTTTCATACTTGTGGCTTCTTCTCAAGCTACGGCTCACCATGAGCAATGGATCTAGTGGAAAATTCATCGATTTAGCGATGGAGAGTGGTGGATAGGGAAAACCCTGGCCACAAGGGAAACGGGTGTTAGATTGCATTATTTTTTATTTCTACATATTAAAAACTCCAATGACCCATTAAACTTGAAAACTAAACTATGTTCACAAGTATGCAAGAAAAATGAAACATTCTCAAGGGAAATGATTTACAATTGAAATGGAACTAGTTATTTTCATGCTAACTATTAAACACTTGTAATAAATGAGGATGGGCATGTAAATTAGGGATAAGGAATTTTAAATTTTATAGAAGACCTAAACCTGAGCCCACAAAGGTTGCCCAATATTTATTAGTTATATCATTGTAAATCCAATATTAACATAGTGAAATATAGGGTCTCGGGGAAAAATGGATTGGGAATGAAATGGAAAAGAATTAAATTGATAGTGGAAAAATGACATTATTGACTCAATGAGTCTTCAACCAATAAAAAAAACCATATATTCATCTACCATCCAACATATACAACATAGCAAGACTAACAATGAATTTTTACCTCTTCATATATCAATGTTTTAGTCAAGCTCGAAGCCATAACTCCACTAAAAACTCCTTCAACCATGCATATATTTGGTAAGAAGATAATATCCTTAAATAACAACATTGAACTCTTATGACCTCTTATGAAATGTAAAGGATGAAGCATAGTAGGTCTATGCCACATCATATCAAACCATATCTCACCAACTAAAGTTCACCTTCAGTATCATAGCATAGGCATATTTTTCACCAAGGTCATGACATTAAGTACATGATAGGTTTCTAATGTATAATCATTGCTAAATCAAAGAGAAAATTCAACCTATAACTCTAGTTATACTATCATTGTTGGATTACTGAGAGGGGGGGTGAATCAGTAATAGAGAAATTTAATACTTTTTAACCACAAAATGCAAGTGTTATATCAATGTAGCATTATCATCCAATAGTTATAGAGTAAATAAACAATGAACAAATGAGAAATCATACACATACACAATACACCAGTGTTTTTACGTGGAAACCCAAAGCGTGAGAAAACCATGGAATTCTTTTTCTTATATGTCTTTAAGAATTACATTCATTGGAAGCACCGACTTCCTTTGTTTTCCAGCTGCAACTGGAAGGAGGCTCCAACCCCCTAGTTTCTCACGCTACAACCTGATGGAAGCTCCAACTCCCTAATTCTATGGATACAACCAGAAGGAGGATACAACCCCCTATGTTCTCTAGCTATAAACGGCAGGTGGCTAAAACCACATGTCCTTGCCCCATCCAACCACCCTGAAATATAAATAGAATGATGCAACCACTGTAACACTATCACTATGAGATATACTATTGTAAATCTGTACCAATAAACCTGCACCAAACAATCTATAACAACCTGTACCAATAACTTGTGCCAACCTGTACCATACATCAACCTGTACCATAAACAAATGCATCAACCATGCACCAAACCTGTACAAATAACCTGTTACAATAACCTGTCCAAACAACCTATCACAACAACCTGTCTCATCAATCTTATCAACCAAATAAAAACTACTCACCAAGATCAATCACCAAGACAACTCTCAACCATATGCACAATATCACCAAGATGTGCATCAACCAATCATAACACAACAACTCATAATCATCACCAAGATCAATATGTGCTTCTAATAATATACCAAGATAAGTATGCTACATCATCCATAAACCATGTGTCAACAATACTACTAACAAGTGCCTCCAACCATGTACCAAGTATGTACCAATCATGCATCAACTACTCATCAACTATGACTCATCAAGATGTACCAACATCATCAACTATACACCTCATGTATGTGCCAACTCATCAACTACTTGTCTCAACCATGTACCCAACATGTACCTCAACCAAAATCCCTCATCAATTTCATTATCCAAATCTGATTTGTAACTATGTAACAGACCTAGTGTATATGATCACATACCTGCAAACCTTCCTTAACTTTAACAACAAGAGACTAGCATTTTCATCAAACTTTACTTTAGTCTCACATGACTAATTTTAGATTAGTCAACAACCCTAACTTGAAAAAATCATAACTATGTACTTGTAATGAATGAAGATCTGAAAATAGTACATAATTTTCTTCAGTGTCTTTATGAAATTCCTCCAGGTTTCACTACTTGGAACCTCTCAGAAAAGGAGTTATAGCAAAAATGGCATACCTTGTTGAATTTTGGCTTATTCTAGAGAGAAAACATGTAGAGGATGCCCCACACAGAATATTCATTGTATGGATCTAAAAATGGTACACAGAATACCACAGAGTGTACTATAACCAATACAATTTTTCTTACTAAATTTGGATCTTTCATGAAGAAGTTATGACGTTTTTACCCGAAACAGTTGTTTTGGACTAGTTTCAGGACTAGCCACAAACCTTATTTTCCACAGAGCGTAACTCCAAAAATACAATGACCCATAAGTTGAATTTTTTTATCACATTTACTTGGATATGTTTCCTCAATGGCCTCCAGATTTCACGGTCTGAATCATTCTAGAAAAAACGTTATTGTGAAAATGGTGAGATGACCTGTAAATAACATACCTTAGAAAAACATCATCAAAATAATTTATCCTCCCTTGAATTTCGACCTTCTTTACTTCCACCTTCCCTCTGAAATTCACCTTAGATATCCTTTGCTTACCTCATTCACTTGTAGATATTCAATATGCTCAAGTGTTATTAAATGAGAGACTCTTGCCTCTTATTTATACTTTTATGTAGCTTCCTCGAGGGGTTACCTTCTAACCATCTTAAACCACTTTCCTTATTTTAGGGCTAACCCACTTCTAACCACTTGTCACTTAGTAATTTATCCATTAACTTTATTATTTAAATAATTTATTTTGGATCCACTTTGACTTATAGTACACTCATCACTTCACTTTATTATTTAAATAATTTCTTCTGTGCAACCACTTTGACTACTTTAACCTTTTGGGGCTTCCAGATGACTCATGAGGGTTCTCCAACTTCACATGGCCATAACTTTCTAACTTGAGGAGTTATGTGACGTTCCACATACCACCGGAAATGGCATGCCATGTACTATCTATATAGAATAGTCTTACCTTAAAATATATTAAAAATTATACCATTATACATCAAACTAACTTGGGTCCATTACCCAAACCTTTGTGTTGCCGGAATTCACTACCGGACTTTCTTCAAGGTTTGACATCAATGGAAATCAACCCAAATAATAAAAAAACTCCCCCTTTGGTAGTGATGGAAATACTCTAATGCAATACTAAAGTCATATCACTCATGCTCCCCCTGGAACCATGCCTATGTGCTCTTTCTCCAAGCATTTACTTTTGCATTTGATAAATCTCTCCCCCTTTTTCATCAATGGAAAAGGTATATTTCCATCCAGGGTTGCTCCCCCTGACTGAACTCTTCCTGAAACTGATCTCCCAACCTGAATTGTCCTATTTATGGTGCTTCCTCGTGTAAATATGAGACATATAAGATAAGCATTCAAAAGCATTCATTTTGGAGTAGAAATTACTCTGAGTCTCTGGAGAAGATACTCAAAGGATTCCCATGGAAGCGGTTTTGTAAAGATGTCTGCCACTTGTTTTTTTGTTCCCACATATTCAACTCTGATGTTCTTCTCTACAACCTATTCCCGTAGAAAGTGATACTTGATTGGAATGTTCTTTGTCTTGGATTGCATCACCGGGTTCTTTGAGATACTGATGGTTCTTGTATTATCACAATAGATTGGAATGGGTTCATCATACTCAACCTATATATCTGTCAAATTTTGTTTCATCCATAGAACCTATGTACAACATCATGTTGCTGCAATATACTCTGCTTCGATTGTAGATAAAGATACTAATGATTGTTTATTGCTTATCCAAGATACTAAAAACTCACCCAAGTAGAACACTTCTCCACTAGTGCTTCGTCGGTCATCAATGTAACCTTCCCAATCTGCATCTATGTAGGCAATAAGTGATAGATCCTTTCCTTTTGGATACCATCATCCAAACTCTTTTGTTCCTTTGAAATATTTAAAAATCCTCTTCACTTCTAATACATGTGATTCATTTGGTTCTGCTTGAAATCATGCCACCTGTCCAACTCCCTGCATTACATCTGGTCTGGATGTTGTCACATAGAGTAAACTACCAATTATTGACCTGTATTGCCTCTGGTCTGTAGACTTTGAATCATCATATTTTCTCAACTTGCAACTGGTTTGCAGAGTGGTAACTGGTTTGCAATCTTCCATTCCTTACCTATTTATCATTTATCTGATATACTTAGTTTGAGAAATAAAAATTCCTTGCTTTCTTTGACGTATCTGAAGACCCAGAAAGAAGGATAGTTCTCCAAGCAATGACATTTCAAATTCATTCTGCATATCCTTTGCAAATTTCTGGCTTAACCTGTCATCATTACTTCAAAAAATAATATCATCAACATAAACTTCAATTAATAAAATAATATCTTGAGTTACCTTGATGTAGAGGTTGTTGTTTGCAATTCATTTTCTAAACCCTTCCTGTTGTAGATATTTATCTAGTCTAGAGTGTCATGCTCTAGGAGCCTATTTTAGACCATACAAGGCCTTCTTCAATTTGCACACTTAATATCCATTCTCTGGCAACTGAAATCCTTCTGGTTGTTCAATATAGACTTCTTATTGAACGTCCATCTGATACACTTTAATATTCTTGGAGCATGCATAAGCTAAGAGAAATCAGATTGCTTCCATTCTGGTAACTGGGGAAAATGTATCTTCAAATTCGATTCCTTCAACCTGTGCGTATCCTTTACATACCAATCTAGATTTGTTCCTTGTAACATGTCCATCTTCATTAAATTTATTTCTAAAAACCCACTTTGTGCCAATCACGTTATTATTCCTTGGTCTTTGAACCAATTCCCAAGTGTCATTCTTCTCTATTTGATCAAATTCTTCATTCATGGCCTTATTCCAGAATTCATCATTGTTGACCTCTTCAAAATTGCTTGGTTCAATCGTAGATAAGAGTGCTAAGTGCATTTTTTCTGGTGAACGAATTCTCCTTCTAGTCTCAACTCTTGCATCCTTGTTTCCGATAATCTGATCTGAAGGATGATTCTTTTGTACTCGTTTTCTAAGTGTCTTTGGAGGCACTTGTTGAACTTGCTCTTCTACTTCTGTCTGATCTTCTTCATCTTCATCTTCTACTTCTTCTTCATCTTTTGCTTCTTCTTCATAAAGTTGTTCCACTGATTCATTTTCTTCTTCCTTTGATTCTCGTCCACCTGTTTCATCAATTGTTACATTGATTCTTTCCACAACTTTGTTCAATCTCATATTGTAACACTTATATGCTTTCCTTGTACTTGAGTAACCAACAAGTACTCTTTTTCCCACACGAGATTCAAACTTTTCCATTCTTCCATCTTCTCTTTTGATGTAGCATTTGCTTCCAAATACTCTGAAGTGCTTCACATTTGTTGGTATTCCCTTCCATAGATAGTAGGGATTTTTGTAATATACCAGATATAAAAAGTATGCAGAACATAAATAAAATGCTAGAAATGGCAGAATAACAACAATATATCTATAACAATCACCACAATAGCACTGAAATGATATAAGAATAACAACAGAAATAGCACTTTGATTCTGAAAGCAATGTTTGCGGGCCTCTTCGAGGGGCCAACCTCCAGTTGAGCAAAGATCTATTACAATAATATCCAAGCTAGGGTTTTCATACCCTCAACTCCTATTTATACTAAATATGTCTATCAAAAGAAGCATCTAGAGGAAGATCCTTCTAGAAGCGAAAGATTCTATTAGGTCTTTTTACATTCAACTTATTCTATTTTATTCAAAGGCCTTATTAATATTGGCCTTTATTACATTCGAATATATTGTTCTACCTATGTGTGGGTTAGGATCCTAACATGTCCGCCCCCTTAAAAAAAACCTTTTCCTCAAGGCTTGAGATGTGGAAATTGTTGCAGAATGGTAGTTGGTTCCCAAGTGGCATCTGTTGGAGTTGTATATTTCCACTGGACTAACACTTCCTTGATGGTTCTCTGACGCAGGCGATGCTCACGCTGGGCCAAAACTGCTTGTGGTTGTATCCAAATGGATCCTTCTTCGGCTAACTTGGGAAGGTTGGCTTGAATTTGGAACTTAGTTCCAATCACCTTCTTTAAGCATGAAACATGAAAAACATGATGTATCTTAGAATGAATGGGAAAATCTAACTGATAGGCCACCTGCCCCACACACTTGAGAACGGTATAAGGACCATAAAATTTGGGCGCTAGCTTCTGACAATGCTCGGCCTTGAGGGAATTTTTCTTGTAAGGTTGCAGTCGAAGAAACACCTGATCCCCTTCTACAAATTAACGTTCAGAGTGACCTTGATCTGCTTGTTTCTTCATGCGATTATGTTCCATGACCAAATTCTCTTTGAGGGTACGAAGAATAGCCTCTCGAACTGTAATCATTTGGTCAACTGCCTAGACCTTCGAGACACCAAGTAAGTATGAGAGAACTAAAGGTGGATTTTGTCCATATACCGCCTCAAAAGAAGTCATGTATGTAGCTGTGTGGTATGAAGTGTTGTACCACCATTCAGCTAGGGGTAACCATTGATCCCACTGATTTTTCTTTTCTGAGGCAAAACACCTCAAATATGTTTCCAAACACTTATTGACAACTTTCGTTTGACCATCATTCTGGGGATGATAAGTTGTGCTGAGATGAAATTGGGTGCCTTGTAGCTTGAACAGTTCTTGCCAAAAATTGTTGGTGAAAGTTGGGTCGCGATCAGAAACAATAGAATGCAACATGCCATGAAGCTTGAAGACTTGATCCATGAAAAGTTGAGCCACCATGGATGTTGTAAATGGGTGTTGAAGAGCACATAATGAGCATACTTGGAAAGGCGATCAACAACCACCATGATGACGGATTTATTTCCTGATTTGGGTAAGCCTGTAATAAAATCCATAGATATATCCCTCCAAATAGCTGGTGGAATCGGAAGCGGTTGTAGTGTTCCCGGAGATTTGACTATTTCTCCCTTGTTGCATTCACACACATCACATTCAGCTACAAAATTACGAATTTCTTATTTCATGCCATACCAGAAAAAAGAGCATTTGACCCTATCATAGGTTTTGGTAAACCCGGAGTGCCCAACTGTGGGTGTAGAATGAAGCTCATAAAGTAACGTGGATTTAATTTTGGATTGTTTACATAAATACAAACGGCCTTTGTATTGAAGCTCATCATGGAGCCAAGAGTACCCTGGGGAAGTTGGAGCATTGGACTGCAATTGTTGGATCAGCTATGAACTTTTGGGATCATGTAGCCATTCTTGGCGAATGACTTGGAGCCAATCTGGTACAATGAAGGAAAGAGAAAAAAGGGATCCGTCATCTTCATACTTTCGGGAAAATGCATCTGCAACCACATTGTCTTTGCCTTTTTTGTAAATGATATCATAATCATATCCAAAGAGCTTGGTCACCCATTTTTGTTGCTCCGGGGAGGAAATGCGTTGTTCCAGAAAATACTTGAGGCTTTGATGGTCTGTCTTAATTTGGAAGCATTGCCCCAATAGATAAGGGCACCACAAATCAACGGCATGCAGAATAGCCAACATTTCCTTTTCATAGATTGATTTGCCCAGATTTCTTTCAGACAGTTGCTTGCTAGTAAAGGCCAAAGGCCGACCCTCTTGCATAAAGACAGCACCAATTCCTTTCCCTGAAGCATCACATTCCAAGACAAAGATCTTTGTGAAATCAGGAAGGGCCAGGACTAGAGTGGTGCACATGGTCATCTTCAAGGTTTGAAAATCTTGAGCAGCGGCTGGATTCCAAGTGAAAGAGTTATTTTTTAAGAGTGCAGTGAGAGGTACTGCAATCTTTCCATAATTCTTGACAAACTTGTGATAATAACCTATTAAGCCCAGAAATCCATGCAAGCTTTTGAGAGTCTTTGGGTGAGGCCAGTCTTGCATAGCTTCAATCTTTTTAGGATCCACCCTGACGTTGTCCTTGCCAAACAGATGACCCAAGTACTCGACTTCTGAGGTGCCAAAATCACATTTAGACTGTTTCAGGAAAAGTTGGTGCTGACAGAGTAGATGGAGAACTCGATCCACATGGGAAAGATGGTATGTCTAGGTTTTGCTATAGATGAGGATATCATCAAAGAAAACTAAAAAAAAATGATGGAGAAAAGGACGGAAGACATGATTCATGAGGATTTGGAAGGTGGAAGGGGCATTACACAAGCCAAAGAGCATGACCAAAAACTCATGAGTTCTAAAGGCAGTCTTGGGAATGTCTGCCTCTTTCATATGTATCTGGTGGTAGCCAGAATGAAGATTGAGTTTAGTAAAGAACTGGGCACCACTCAATTCATCCAAGAGGTCATCAATGACAGGGATGGGAAATTTGTCTTTAATAGTAAGTTTGTTGAGGGCACGGAAGTCAGGAAACATTCACCAAGAACCTTCTTTCTTCAGGACCATGAGCACAAGAGAAGAATAGGGGCTTATACTAGAGCGCATAATGCCTGCGTTAAGGAGTTCCTGGACCATTTTCTCAATTACATTTTTTTGGGAAAAGGGGTGATGATACAGACGGATATTGGGAGGAAGGCTTCCTGGTACAAGGGGAATGGAATGATCATGAACACCACAGGAAGGATGGAGTCCCTGGGGAGTGGAAAATACCACTTGATGTTTAGAAAGGATGGATTGGAGGTCTTGCGGCACCGAGGGTGTCTATGTTGCATGTATGGCATGGAGTTGGGCAATAACAATAGAATGACCTTTTTTTAGCAGTTTTTCCATGCGATGGGAATTAATGATCTCAGGTGAACCGATGGTGATGCCTTGGAAATTATATTGTTGTCCCTCCTGGTCAAATTACATGGTTAATTCCTTAAAATCCATGAGAATGCAACCCAAAGTCCTTAGCCAGTCTGCACCCAACACAATGTCACAACCGCCCATGTTGATAGAAAACATATGAGATTTGAGGTGGTAGTCACCAATTTGGAGACGCACATTTTCACAACGCCCTCCACATTTCATGGAGCCACCATTGGCAATCATGATTTGGAAATTATTGACGGCATG